>CM045769.1:39666098-39915020 GCA_025200525.1 Camellia lanceoleosa
TAACCTAATTCAAGAGCATGTTAGGAAGTAAAAAGAAAAAATAAGAAAGAAAGAAAAATACCATATCACCTAGTGTGTTACATTGACAAAAACAAACTCATAGCATAAACCAATAGTTCAAATGAATATTATCTAACATATATCTAAACTGAACTTAGTTATAAATTTCGCATGGATAAAAGGCTTTACAAAAATATTGTAAGTAATAAAATTCACATCGATAAGAAGCTTTACAAAATTTGGATCGCATTCAAACTTGTTCTTTCTCAATGTAAAATAGATATATGATAACAGTGTTACTCCAATGGTCAAATTGTTATTTTTTAGCTTAACCAACTTTCAGGTGATAGTTCGGGTGATTGTCTAGGTGATCGTCCAAATTAGCATTTTTAACAAATATTCAGTGGTGATCCGGGTGGTCGTCCACAATGTGTTGTCTTTCTCTTATTTGTTGTGCTACCAATTTTAGTTATAGCTAAAATTTGTGGCAAATTTGGCACAAGATATAGCAATTGCTATTTTTAACAGCTCCAAGACCATACCGTTGGAGCATCATATTTTTCCACACCTGCTATATTTTGCCTTTAGTAATTCATTTAGCAAACCATTATGTCAAATTATAACTTTGACAATACTATTTTGGCATACTTCATTGGAGATGCTTTAATGGGTGTACATTAGTATTTATATTTGTTCATGTCAACAATATCGTGCCGTCACACATGAGTATCATAATACGAATTAGGATTAATTATATATTTTTTCTTTATTAGGTGGCATGAGGTATAATTAGGGACCAACCAGGATTTCAATACCAAAAGGGCTGAAGATAAATATATATATATATATTTTTTACTATATAGACAAATATATATGTATATATAATATGATATACAAATTATATATACACACAAAAAAAAAAAAAATCAAATACCACAGAACTAATCTCTAATCGGATAAAGAAATTTTTTTGATACAAAATAAAAAGAAAATGTAAGATAGTAAAAGAATGATATATATATATATATATATATCTTTTATATTAAGTTGTCATTTTATTTATAAAATAAGATATATATATATATATATATATATTAAAAGTACTATTGTAAACAAAATTTTTCAGGAGGCATGACCCTTGTAATCTTCTCCAAGTTTCATTCCTGAATATAATAGAATAAATTTGAAACTATATAGATTGAGAAAAAGAAAGGTATTAGAATTTTTAATGAAGCAGTTTATTAAATATTTAATTTTATACATAAATCTCGTGTATGGTAGGAATTAGAAGTAAATTTTTTACCAATCAAAACGTATGTATTGTTCACACACTCAATTGGATTTCAAACAATGAATTTGTATTTTTTTTACTTTTGTTAATCAATAGGATAGTAATTATAAATATGAGAAGCATTACATCTAGTGGACCATTAGCAATAGCCACAAAGTCAACAGTGATCAAGCTAAAACTTGAGAATACAACCATTCATAATATAAAAGAAATATACACTACAAATATCAAACTCCTCTCTATAGGAGCATAACCCATAACTTCATAATCACTAGGCCAAACACTCAGATTCAAAAAATATTTTGAACACACCTAAAAGTGTAGATCTTTCTATTTTTCACCAATAAAAAAATCGGTACTCAAGCCAGAGGTTCAATTCTAAAACTTTTGGGATAATAGGTCGAAACTCTATTCTTTTGGGGTCAAGAGGATAATTATAATTTGAAAAATCATTTTGCTCCTACCTACCTATCTATTTATCCACGTGTCATCATACCATTCGTCCATGTATTACCTATTGATCCAACTAATCTACCTATCTGTTCAAAGAAAAATGATTGGTAGCTCGAATTTGAGTTTGCCCGAAGCTCGAATTTGTGTTTGC
Source organism: Camellia lanceoleosa (assembly GCA_025200525.1). Taxonomy (NCBI): domain Eukaryota; kingdom Viridiplantae; phylum Streptophyta; class Magnoliopsida; order Ericales; family Theaceae; genus Camellia; species Camellia lanceoleosa. Next base: position 39,667,994 of record CM045769.1, read on the forward strand.
CAGTCGACTGGCCGGACGACCACTTGGACAACTGGTGAAATATTTGTCTACCGTGGTTGTCACCCTTGTCGACCGCGACTTTCACCTTCTTGTTGGTCGATTGCTCGGATGACCTCCCGAACGACCACCTGGATGACCGATGAAACACTTGTTTATCACAATTGTCACTCTTGTCGACCACAGCTTTCACCTTCTTGTCGGACAACCGACCAGACAACAAGCAAGCCAAAATTAAGGCGATTTTGAGCAAACTCAAATTCAAGCTACCGATCAGTGCTATTGTTCAAATCATCACCACACTATCGTTGGTAACTTTTCTAGCAATGATGACTTTATTGAAATTTTTTTGGAGATGGCAATTTTTTTAGTGGAAAAAAATTCTTTAAAAAAATAATTTGTATTTCTTATCAAACAATTTCATTAAACATGTCTCTATTACTAAAAAGGATCAAACTTTAGATTAAATAACATATGATCCTATGAATGTGGACTTTTGACCAATAATGTTCACAAAAATAAAAAATCTATATAATAAAACAATTTTGTTTTTTAAAATGTCTCAATCTAACATTTGGTTAGAACAATCCAGATCAATCCATCTATGAGATTAACGGTTATATTCACTTAACCAAAAACATTTTTCCTGCTCAAAGAAGTTTCAACAATTTTCTAGTGAGTAATTATTTTGTACTTCCGGAGTACGGCCACTTAATGTTCCATGGTATTATGATTGGTGGAGAAAGTGGAGTATTATGATTTTCTGTTGGGTGATTAAGGAACATAAGAGAGTATGGTGAATAATGATTGATAAATGAGTACAGACACTTGATATTTCAGAAGTACCTAATAATTTTCCCTTTCTTAGCACCTTCCTCTCTTTCCTTTTTTTTTTTTTTTCTTCCTATTCTTTTCCTTTATTTTCTCTTCCCAACCATTTGCAATTCACTCCCCATTCCTTTTTTTTTTCCCCTTTATTTTCTCTTCCTAACCATTTGCAATTCACTCCCCATAGCTCTCCTTCTCTCTCGTTATTTTCTTTACAAAAGGTAAGATTCTATGTTTATGTAAATTTGAATGAGTTAACTATAATAATTAATTACCCTATATTGATGGTTCTTTTTCGCACGTATTATTGGACACGACATAAAAATATACATTATACATGTATTTTTAAAAAAATTTCTTTTCATGTGTGCCATGCTGATTTTTTTTTTTAAACTAATAAATGTGTCGTGATGCCTAAAAAATTCTTAGTTTTTTAGATGCCAAATAGTATTTAAAAATAAAAATAAAATCTTTTAAAATTTCAAATTATATAAGACTAAAGTTATATTTGAAAATTTATTTTTAAAGATTTTCAAATTTTAAATTATATATGGGTTAAGTATGATAGGTTAGATATAGCTATTTTATTTTTATTTTTTTTGAATATTTATATTAAGATTTTTAAATTTCAAAATTATAAAAATTTAGATAGGCTAAAATTTCTATACTGTGTGTATTTTTTAACATTTATTTTCTTAAATAAAAAATTTAGATTAATGTTTAATGTTTATAGAGTCTTTCAAAAGAAAAATACATTTCGATTAATATATAGTATATATATATAGAAGATTGATCCCAAACTATGTATGCTTTGAACATAAAAATGAATTGAGAAATTATACATAGATGGGACAGACATAAAATAATTGTACTACAGATGAGAATATTTTTTATTACAACTTGCACCAAACATAAGAATGGACTTTCACCCTATACACACATGAGACTTGCATCACCAATAAAATGAAATTATTTTTCCACTATTCTACTGAAATATAATTTTCCAAAAAAAAAAAAAAAATATCAAGTCTTATAAATTTGATGGAATAGGAGTGATCACACCATAATTCGGTGTGACTCACTACACCCGATCATTTCTCTCTTGAATGGTAATAAACCTTTCTGCAAGAATGTTGAAGAATCTAGAAGCTACTTGGTTTGAATTCAAACATCTAAAGACAGAAACCCTTTGGTGAACCATGGGGACTATTGGTATAAATCCAAAAGGTGTGACTATTCCCAAAGGACACCTAAATGTGTATATAAACCCATAACATTAAAGTTGCAATACACTGAAAAATCAATGATTTTTCTAACTTTCAGATTATCGATATTCTTGCGTAATAAACATCCTCACGGAATTATCGATCATCGCCGTTATTAGTTTATTCCTTCAAAATTACCTTATGCAACTAAAGCATTACAGCGCCCTAGACGTTAGGTTTCATTGAAGAAACAATAGGTTTGAGAGATGGAATAAGAAAGATGGATTTAATATTTCATTTTGAAAATTGGTGAGAGATGTTAGATAAGGGAGATTAGGAAAATAATTTTTTTTCTCCATTTATTTATGTTTTCTTTTGAAAGGCATAAATGATGAAATTATTTAATATTTTTAAAATTGTTAGTTTAATGGGTTAGCCAATAGCATTTTTAAAATTTATTTTTAATTGTAAAAAGTTCAAAAATTTATTATAAAGTGATTGCATATAAATTGGAAGCAAAAGGAGAGAGGTACATTAATTGTATGAGAGTAATTAGTTTTGATTAATATTAAATTGTGTTAGGAATGTCTTCAAGCACAGGCAATTCGCTAGACAACATTGAACTTCAAGAATTGTGTATGATTTCTCCGTAATTAGCGGTAACCACATTGAATTCTGCACTAACAGCCAGTAAACGGCTGCCACATCAGTGATGTGGGCTCACACCCCAAATTTTCTTCGACTTTTCTTTTATGGTGGAGAACTCTTTCCCTCTGTGTCTTTGTTCTGTTTTGTGAATAAAGTTGGGAAAATTGCATTTGAGTGGAATCATGAGAAAAAATAATTTTATTTTTATAATGGTGCAACTGTGCAAGTCTAAATCGTCCATGTCATGAATTTTATATAGTAAGTTTTTACAAAAAAATAATTTAAGGGTTGGCAAGCATTTATCTGATTCATCAAAATTGAATGATCCGAACCAATCGGTCACTAAGTAGATGATTTCAATGACCTTGCCGACAATTTTCATGTATCTAGTCATGTCCAATGAAATAGCCAAAAAACCACTACAAAAAAAGTAAAATATTCTCTATATTTTTTGCACTCATTTTCGTAAGAAATTAAAAGTCAACTAAAATAGTTAATTCTCTAAACAATCTTTAGTAATTTTATTTGCTATTTATGAAATATGAAAATTGAGTTTTATTTTTATCCTCTATAACATTATCCTTTGTAAAAGCTCAATTTTTATATATTAGGTTGTGGGTTTCGAATGAGATCTATAAAATGAAGTATATAAGGATAATGTTATGAAGGGAGCCATTACCCCCCAAATAATGGTATGGAGGAGAGTCATTTATCCACAGAGAGTTCCTAACCATGTATTTCCCGGAGCCAAAAAAAAACTTATACAATCTAGAGTAAATTACAAATATACTCCATAAGATTTGTTAAAATATAGATTGTCCCTTTTAGTTCTAAAAATTATAAACACTTTATCGTCAGAATTTTTGATAGGTAATTTTATTTCCACACTGATTCTCCTTAGGCTCCAATAATGCTATCTCCACTTGAAGCAACCCTCTCCATATGTGTCCAGGTTTCTTTAGTGGACTGGATAAAGTAACTGTGGTCCGAAATGTCGGGCTGTTGCAATTGTGTTAGTTCAATAGCGATCAATGACAGCATTTTGGCTTGAATGAACTTTACAAAGAGATTAAACATGTAAGATAAATTGATAGAGAGAGAGAGCGAGTGAATAACTCTGCATATTGATTGTATGTTTTGTGTGTCTATTACAAAGAGAAATGAGCTCTCTTTATAGAGAGAAGAGAAGCAAATGGAGCACCGAAAGCTAAAGCTAAAGCTACAAACATAATGATGCTACATCAAACATAATGATGTATATTACACTAACTTTACATCTGGCATATATTAACATTACAACTGATATATACTGATATATATTAACAGCCCCCCTCAAACTTAAGGAGGATAGGTACTAACCAACTTGAGTTTGGAGAGAGTAACAAAACAGGAAAATAATCTGATAAATAAAATAAAAGTGGATAGGAGACACTGTATGGTCGTGTCAGACCGTTGGTGAAGACACTGTATGGTCGTGTCAGACCGTTGTAAGAGGACAGTTTACGGGGTCATGTCGGATCACAGTAGCGCATAATTAGCTCGTGTCGGACCGGTGTAAAAGACGATTACGGGTCATGTCGGACCGTTGTAGAAGACGCTTACGGGTCATGTCGAACCGCTGTAGAAGACGATTCTGGTCATGTTGGACCGATGTAGCAGACACTATGTGGTCGTGTCAGACCGTTGTTGTAGAGGCTGACCGGAATCAATGTCGGGATAGTTTATGGGGTCATGTCGGACCGATGTAGCAGACACTGTGTGGTCGTGTCAGACCGTTGTTGTAGAGGCTGACCGGAATCAAAGTCGGGACAGTTTATGGGGTCATGTCGGACCGATGTAGCAGACACTGTGTGGTTGTGTCAGACCGTTATTGTAGAAGCTGACCGGAATCAAAGTCGGGACAGTTTATGGGGTCATGTCGGACCGATGTAGAAGACTTTGGTGGTGCACCAAGGGGGCGACTTAGGGAGTGCGCCATGAGGTGGCTTGAGTGGTTTCCATGGTATATAATCATGCTCACCAGCTTGGATGGTTCGCATGTTGTGTAACCATGCTCACCATGATATATGTATAACCCCCCCTCAAACTCAAATAGGTGTAAAGATAGAAACCTATTTGAGGTTGAAATAAAGAGATTGATAAAGTGGAGCAAAACAGCTCAACACAGAATGAAGGGGTAAAAAAAATATTTTTGTTTTTTTTTTTTGGTATAGAACGGTGAGCAGGGTGGATCCCGGATAGAAATAAAACAAGAGTGTTGTGCAAGCCGGGTGGCAAGAATGGGACAAGCTTGTTGGAACAGAAAAAGAAGTGAGGTGGTTGGTTGTTTGTTTGTTTTTTTTTTTTTTTTTTTTTTTTTGATCTCATACCCATGTTCTCCGTATGGGAAGCGATGTATCGCACTGACAAAACAGAGAGGTAGTGGAAGAAAATAAAGTATAAAAGAAAAGAAAGGGGAAGTGAAGTGTGGGAATGTTAAAGTAATAAAAAAAAAAGAACGTGGAGATTCAAATATGGAAAAAAGTTGTTTGGGCGGGTCCTACCACTAAGGGAAAAAAAAAAGATGATGGGTTTAAAGAAAAAGGCTGATAGTGCTGTGTATATGTGTATGCCTTTAGCTCAGAAAAAGGCCGTGTGGTGGTGGCCCTTTTTTTTTTTTTTTTTTTTTTTTTTGAGACACTGCCCATTTTTGTTGAAGTGGAAGAGAGAGAGACAGTGCTGTTGCCGTGAGAATAGCCGGCCAAGGTGCTCCAATAGAAGCAGCTCCAGCCAAGAAAGAAGCACCAGTTGGAGACGATAATTATGATGACCTAGAGCTCTTTGGTGATGAGACTGAGGAGGAAAAGAAGGCAGCAGAAGAGAGGGAGGCAGATTATAATATGTATAGTGGTGTAAAAGAGTGGGAGTGGGATGACGAATTATTATTTGGATATGTGAAATCAGTGAGTGGGATGCCCTTTGCAGGGTGAGGATATGTTTGTATGTTATTTTAATAGGAAAAGAAAAAGAAAAATAAGAATAATAATAAGAAAAGAAGGTTGGGTGGAGAGAGACAGAGAGTAAGTTGACAGCCCAAAAGAGAGGGCCACCCGAATCAATGAGAGAGAGAGAGAGAACAAGATGATGAAGATGGTGTGTGTTGGTTGGTGGAGCCAGTGCGCATTGCACACCAGTTCATCCCTTCTCCTTTCCTGGACGCTCCCTCTCGCTTCCGAAGCTAAAGTTGCACGTGAACACCGGTTGTCGAATGTTGCCTTGGATCTGAAACACTTGTGGACTGCACTCAGGTTCGCCAGCCTCCCGGAGTTCACACCGCAAGTGGTTCCTCTACGCCTTGTATAAATCGAGATTTCGCAAGTGTTTCCTCTACGCCCTGTATAAATCGAGATTTGGAGATACGACTTTCTAGCAAAGATAGACTTTCCGGCGAGTTTGTCGAGATCTGACTTGTTTAGGTGGAATGTCGCCGCCGGTGGCTGAGGCTGGCCGTCGAGGGACTGGTTCTCCGGCGGAATGCATGGAATGACGGCGGTTTGGAGCGGGAAATTCTTGAGCCTGATTTTACAGAAGCACGGCGAGGACGAGGGGTGTACGACGAAGCGAGCGGGCTTCGAAGCCACTGGAATCTTGAGGGCAAGATTGGTTACGGTCAACCGCACGAAAGGACATGGATCCATTGTTGCCCTTCCGGCGAGTCAACTCGTTGTAAGGCTCAGATTGTGGGAAGGAAATCAATCAGTGCGCAACTAGAGAGAGAGAAAGTGAGAGCGGTTGTGAGTTTAGAAGGAAAAGAGTGAGTGTGCAACACGTGAGTTGCACGGAGGATGCAGCTGTATTTGTGGCGGAGGGACGGCCGTTGAAGCTGACGAAGTTGTTGCTGGACGATTCAACGGAGCCTTGGGGCTGTGCAGGTGGTCATGTCGCCGTGTAGTCGGCGGTGATGTTGTGACCAACTGGGCTTTGGTGTCCATGAACCATGACACACAGTCGTGTATGGCTAAGGTGGTTGTGAGCTCTTGAATGAGGACTAGTCCATGAAAGTTGTAGGCATTGCCAGATGCAATTTGGAGCCAAACAGCAGCTCCAAGACCCACCCATGAAGGTCTGGACCCGCCTTTGAGGTGCACCATTGATGGGTTGTTATGAAGGTTTTGAAACAGTGTGATCAAAGAAGAGAAAGTGAAGTTAATAAATTTGGGTTTGTCCGGCGGGCGGCCAAGGCGAGGCTGCCGCCCGCCGGTGAAGCGGAATTACTAAGTTCTTAACTTAGCTCTGATACCATGTAAGATAAATTGATAGAGAGAGAGAGCGAGTGAATAACTCTGTATATTGATTGTATGTTTTGTGTGTCTATTACAAAGAGAAATGAGCTCTCTTTATAGAGAGAAGAGAAGCAAATGGAGCACCGAAAGCTAAAGCTAAAGCTACAAACATAATGATGCTACATCAAACATAATGATGTATATTACACTAACTTTACATCTGGCATATATTAACATTACAACTGATATATACTGATATATATTAACAAAACAAATCAAAATCAAGAGTACATCGAAGAAACTGATCAAGTTAGCGAAACCCAAAATAGCATGGATGTAGTCGAACGTGCAGGCTGCAGTGGCGTCAAGTATCTGAACTGTAAACATTTGGCAATGGAGAAATGGAGAACTTTGATTGTCAAAGTGATGAAGCCATCATGAATCATCCTGCCACAATGCTGTATGATTGATCTGTACATTTGGATTTCAAATTGTCGATTAGGAGAAGATTAAAAATCATAAGATTGAAAACTAAAATGAGAAGGAAGACATGAGAATTATCACTTTTCATTTATTTATTGTGTTTCATTTTTTTTTTTTTTTTTGGTTTTCTAGGAAACAGAGGGTTAAATTTTATAGAAATGAGTCAAAAAGTAGATACCCAATATTTAGATAAATATAAAATGTGAAACAAATTCAAACTCACCAAATTTATTCTTAAAGTGATATGTGTTTTCTTTCCTCCAAATTCCTTGGACACACATTAAAAAATAAGCCAAGATAGACACTAAAAAGCATTCCTAGGAGGGCACAAAGGCGCACAGCCCTGCTCATCCTCATAACCTTTGACACTTTAGTATTGAACTCTCCCATTTTGTTCTCTTTTAGGCCCTCTTTTTGGAGTAACTAGTTCAACCTTGTTAGATCAACTTATATTTTTGTCATATACAGCAAGGTATATTTATAGGTGTCTTATTAAGTCAACCTTAGAATTCTTGCTCAACACTCACAATTTAGGTATTTGCCTTGCTTTAGAATGGTATTAGTCAATAAACAATGGGGAAAATTACGACGGTAGTTCCTGTATTTTGGTCATTGTGAAATTTTAGTCCTTATAATTTCAATTGGCTCGATTTTGACTCTGAATTTATAACTTTGTCTCAATTTGGTCCTATTGATTTGAACTCTTAGCATTTTTTTTTATATATAAAAAATATGCACTTAAGTGTTATGTGTCATATTTTTAATGATATAATTATAAATTTACTCAACTTAGCGAGTTAACCTCAACTAATTTAGTGATAATTTTCTTTAAAAAACACTAACAATAATATCGATTGGACCAAATTAACATAAAATTTAAAATGAATGGTCAAAATTGAACCAATTGAAAGTGTAGGGATCAAAATGATACAAGAAATAAAATATATGGATTACTGATGTAATTTGCCCTAAACAATAAACCAACTAACCAAGCATTACAACAAAACCAATAAACTAGTCTATGTAGGCCTATTGTAAAATAATTTAAGCTTATTTCAACTTAATTCAGGCCAGATTTTAAAAAGTTTGTTAGGCCATTTTCGGCCCTTAAATTTTTACTCAAATTCAAGAAAAATGATTCATTCACATAATTCCCTCCCCCCCAAACCCTCCCAAATGATATGACAAGCAAAATTTGAAAAGTTGATCTACATTCAAATATTCCTTCAAAACTCTCTTTATATGCATTTTCTTTTGTCACCTCATTAGGGGAATGATTGTGAGGGGAAGAAATTGTATGCATGTAGTACTGCTTCAAATTTAATTAAAAATTGATGTGACATTCCAAAGGATGGACTTAGGTTTGAACGTAAATTTGGGTAAAACTTCAGTAGTGACAGAGTGATAAATTTGAAAATTACAAAATGATCTTGAAAAATATTCAAAGTAAACATATTTAAGTCTTCTTTAAATTGGGTTAAAAAATGGGTAAAACTCAATTTCATATAAATTTGAGTCAATGAGTAGAGAAGTGTTTTGCAAGATTTTTATCAAAATTTAAATTTGATAAACCTTGTTTGACATTAGACTAATATAGTTTAAAAGTTATTATAAATTATTATACCACTCTCTCTATTTTTCGTAAAAAATTAAAAAATTAATTAAAATAACACTTCTCAAACCATTGGGGTTGGAAATGTCCCTAGATGGTGGTTTTCAACTTTTGCTTGTGTGGGAAGATTTTTTAATTGGAAATTTACGTAATTATGGTTCCTATATGAACAGTTCCCCCCACTTGTTTCTCTCATGCTCTCGAATCTCTATGGCTAATAAGGACAAAAAAGGTAATTACAAAATGGGGGTGATGGAACAAACTTAACCAATGCGATCATGAAAGCTACATTGGACAGTAAATTTCGAGAGAGCTCTAATAGTAGATTCCACTATATGATGTGATGTTTTTTTTTTTTTTTTGCTTTGTCACATCACTAGAGCTCATATTAGAGCTCTAATTTTAGAACTCTTAATCACTTTCCTTCTAAAAATTGCTTACAAATCACACGTATCAGTTAAGTCTGAGAAATACTAGTAAGAGTTGAACTCGATATATTTGGTTTTACAGTTCATTCTTAGGGTTTATCCTTTTGCCACTAGGCAAAGTCATTCATTTACATGATCACATTTTTACCATATCATTTATCACAATTTTCTTGAAATTGTCCCTAGTGATGGAACCAATTTAACCAATGCAATCATGACCATGAGATGGTAAATGTCATTAAAAAAATAAAAATAAATGTAGTATTATTAGGCATTCATTAATCATATAGATAAAAAAAAATAATTATTGTATCTTTATATTGAAATGTATGTTCTATTATTAATTATTTTTATATTACGTATTACACCCCCCCCCCCCAACCAAAAAAAACTAGATCATAATATTTATCTCAAACTTCTAAGATTACTAGTGCCAAACGGAACTTGCCTTTTTTTATTGGACAAATTACATCATTGGTCTCTAAAATTTTCACATTGAATCAATTCCATAATATTTTAGCAAAACACCATTGACAAAAAGACTTTTTTCAAAGTAATATAAGAAAATTTACAAACCATTCCATAAAGGACTTGGTTAAGTTTCTATTTATTTTAAGGAGGAAAAACTTGGATCATTCTATTGCCCAAAATGGTAAATAGCATGCAATAGAGATAAGGAGGTGATGATGACAAATATGAAATCTCACAATCTGTAGCGGTTGCAGCCGCAACAAAAGTAATGGTCTCTGGTTGTGACCTTTTAAGCAACGGACACCAGTCGAATCTCACGGCCTTATCCCAACTGAGCCCCACCGTCGAACGAACCCCTTTCTTTTTTCCCGTCGAACCATCTGTTAAACAAAAACCATCTCTTTCTACAATTGAGATCCATGTGTGTTTATTTGAGTGAGTTAACTCACTGAGTTGGCTGAATAATATACAAAATATTAAATTTACAATTTTACCCTTTAAAATAAGGCATGTGACATGCACATGGCCAATTTCCGTCAAAAAACTTAACTACCATTTTCAATTGGGACAAAAAGAGACAAAATATAAAATTCAGGGTTGAAATCGAGTGATTTAAAAATATAGAGACTAAAATAACACAAAAGTATACCATATGCATTATTTTAAGGGTGAACATCATAGCATCTTCCCTTTCTCTATGGTGATTGTTGGTATGGTGTGTAGGATTGGCTGATGCCTATTGAAATTGTGATAATTGATTTAGATCCCTTTTGGGTCATTATCTGGACTGCTGAAATCAATGTGTAGTTAGGAGCTAATCATCGGCATTTGCATCTGCACATATGGAAACTTATGATATTTTGGTTACATTGACAGTTTTATAGCTTTGGCCTTTGTTAGTGTGTGGCATTCACCCAAAAAAGTTATATATATATATATATATATTTAAATTTTTAGTGATTTTTTTCTTTCTAAATTATGTCCATTTTTTTTACGTTTTAGGTTTGTCTTGTGTAGACAAATCTAAAAAAAAAATTAAAATAATAAAAAAAATTAAAAAAAAATCCTAAAAGACAAAAAAAAAGTTACAAAAAAATAAAAAGTCAACTATTTTTGATTTTTTTTTAAATAAACCTTTTCGGACTTTTTTTTCAAAATTTTCAAATTTTTTGATCTTTTCTAATTTCTCTAGTCGAGTAGAATTCAAGAGTGTAACACTTTTTAATTTTTTTAAAAAAATCATTATAGATGAAAAAACCAACAAAAAGTTATTAAAAAGAGAAGTGATTGGTAGCTTGAATGGAGGCCCCCGAATTAAAAAACGACGTCGTTTCGTCGTTTTGAATTTTTTTTTTTTTTTTTTTCAATCAGAGAAGAAGCAGAAAAAGAAAGAAGAAGGGAAGAAAGAAAGAAGAAGAAGAAAGAAGAAGAAGAAAGAAGAAGGGAAGAAGAAGAAAGAGGCAGACGGCGGAGGCGGAGGCAGAGGCGGACGAGCTGCGACGATCGGCCAGGCGATCTGTGACGATCGGCCGAGCTGCGATGATCGGCTGGGTGATCGGCAAAATGGAGGGGCCTCTCTCTCTCTCTCTCTCTCTCTGTTTCCTTCTCTCCTCCCCTCTCTCTTTCTCCCTCTCTCTCTTCGACGATCGGCTGGGTGATCGGCAGAATGGAGGGGCCTCTCTCTCTTTCTGTTTCCCTCTCTCCTCTCTCTTGCCTTCCCCCTCTCCAGATGTAAACGAGAGAAAAAAAAATGGGGGATTCGGGGGAATGATTTTTCGGGGGAAAAATCATTTCTCCATTAAAAAAGCCAACCTCAAACACTTGTAAATTGGTTAAAACTCAATAGACACAAGTAGATAGAGAATAAAACACACACACACACACACAAACACAAATCTTTGGCAAGGATTAATCATTAACAAATTAAACAAAAAGTAGTGCAAGTTGAGAAACATACTTGTATATTACTGATGTTACGTACTTCTCCTAAATCATTAAAAGCTTTGACACAAGTAAAGATTACTACAATGTAAAGAAAAACATGAATAGTTGAACCAATATGTGAACTTGACTATGGCACAATGGCTCTCTGTTTTGATAAGGTTTTTGTTGGTGATACCATTACTATATGTATATCATTGTTGGAGCATTTTGCGCAATTCTCAAAATTAAAACTAGAATCCATGGCCTCAATTGGCAAAAATCATAGAATTCACCAATAAAAAGAGAATACATATATATGCAAAACACAGTCTATAACATATTCTGGACAATATGATAGTTCACAGGTCATTTATTTAAGGAAAAACTTACTTTAGCATGTTTTACAAAAGACAAAATCATCAAACCCCATCAATATATATACTAGAACTATAGAATTATTCAAACTTATTTCTTTCCAACAACTCAAGAAAATCCATAACATGATCTCAATGCTGCTTCCTCTGAGGGTCCTTTCTCCAGTTGAATATAAGACCCTTCAATGACAGCAAAGCATATAACAAGCATATTAGTGGATGTTAACGTGGTTTCTCTGAAATAATGCAACAAATTGACTTTTGAAAAATTATTTGAGAAATGTATTTGCACTATTTGAACTATAAAACAACAAACCTGCATTTGTTCAATGTTTTTAAGCATGTGACAAAGAATTTTGGCGCTTTTGGTAAAGAAATTAGGTGGAAATTAATTTGTATACTTTACTATATGATCTTGAATGTAACACATGTTTTGATGATAATCTGGAAATATCACTACCTCCACTTCAAAATATGAATGGTTATTCTACAAGTTGTGATGATGTTCCAAAAATCATTTACATGATTAGCATTGTTATGTTAATGACGGTAAGGAATTGAAATTTTTTTGAAAGATTCATGCAAGATAAATCATGGGTTATGAAGATGTTGATTTGATGCACACATCGCAATCATGACAAGATACAGAGGTAATATAAGTACATGATAATAGAGAGAAAGAGAGAGAGCGAACCAATTGGGTGATAAATTCATCCTCCAAATTTGCCTTTGTTGAACTTCCTCCTTAGCTGAGCGAACTTGATTGCTATGTTTATTGATATCCAATTGTAGTTGTTTTCGATGAACTGGAAGTATGCATACCTCCAAGACTTCTTGAAATTCAAAGTGCCACAGACCCCCAACAACCCAACCAAGAAACCAGGTCCAATGCCAGTGTAGAACCACAAAAAATCTGTTTCATCTGCAACTTTACTCTCATTAGCATGTTTGTGATAACCATCAGATGATTTATCATCGAGGCAGCTGTTTAGTGGTGCACCACAAAGGCCATCGTTGCCTATATAAATGGAAGGATCGTTGAGAGTTTGAAGTTGATTTCCTGTTGGTATTCGCCCTGATAAATTATTGAATGACATGTTCAAATGACTTAGGTAGCTTAAACTAGACAGACTTGGAGGAATGAGGCCAGAAAATTTATTTCGAGACAAATCAAGAGATTCCAATTGTGTCAAATTTCCAATCTTATTAGGGATCCTTCCTTTTAGATGATTTCCAGATAAATTCAAGTTCAACAACCCAAAAAGATCCATTAACTCTTCTGGAATCTCTCCAACAATGCCATTGTTCGAAAGGTCCATGGAGACGAGAAATTCGAGTGTTTTCTTGGTGTATTCCAGTTCTCTTCCTTTCATTGAATCCAAAATGTTATCTTCATAATTTTTTCCATAATAATCATAGGAAGTTGGACCGAAAAAGAACCCACGCTTTGGTGCAACCATGGCAGTGAAGTTGCCAAAACAACGAGGGATATTTCCCGTTATGTTATTTTGTGCGAAGTTCAACAATTGCAAATTTTGGAGATGACAGAGTCGTTCAGGAATATCACCATAGAAATTATTTGATTGAAGATTGAGAAATTTAAGACCAGTTAGGTTATATCCAATCCATGGAGGGAAATTATCAGTGAACACATTTTCACCTAGATCAATGGTGATAAGATTTGTCAAATTCTGTAAGGAGAAAGGAAGCTTCCCATAAAACTTATTGTTATGCAAGTGCAAGGATTTGAGAATTTGTAGGGAACCCAATGAACTTGGAATTTCACCATATAGACTATTATTCGTCAAATCTAGCACCTCTAATTGATCCAACTGCCCCAAGCAAGGAGGAATTTTTCCTAATAACTGATTGTTTGAGAAATCAATAACAGCTATATTCTTTGCCTTGCACAAAGACACTGGAATGACACCAGTCAAATGGTTATTTGAGAGAACAAGAAATTTGAGGCTCGTCATCGCATTATCATCACCCACAGTAATAGGTCCTGAAACCAAGTTGTTGGAGAGATCTAAGACATAAAAATCTGAAGTAAGGGTTAGTGGGCCCTCAAATCCGTTAGAACTCAATAGTACCTCTTCAGCACCAGCACTATATCTATATTTACATTTTTGAGATATTGGTACCTTTCCTTTGATTTGGTTGTTGGAAAGATCCAAGTATATAATGCCACAATAAATACCCTCAAACCAATCTGGAATGACATCTGAGATGCTTGCATAAGACATGTCTAACTCTTTAACATTTTTTTGTGTTTCGAGCCATTGAGGAAATTGGGGTCCTACTTTGATGGATGACAATTGTATGACTTGGAGTTGAAAGGGAGGAACCCATTGGGAGGTCACATTCAAAACTAATGAATTTGAATGCAAGTACAATTCATATAAACTCTTGAGTTTGGCAAAGTGAAGTTCAAATACGGTGCCAACAAATGAATTATTTGACAAATCTAGATATTCTAGTTTTGAAAGTTGTCCAAGACTAATTGGAATGCTCCCATTCAATTGATTATATCCAGTATCTAACACTCTCAAATATGATAGTGTTCCGAGTGATGATGGCAGCGGACCATAAAATGAATTCCATCCAATAATAAGCCTCTCTAGATTCTTAAACTCTCCCAAATGATTTGGCAGACCACCACTCAACTCATTTGAAGAAAGAGACAAATCTTCCAAACTATTATGGATGCAACCAAATGGACTTCCAACAGAAGTTGAAAGCTTTCCAGTGAATTTGTTATTGGACAAATCCAATACACGCAAGTTACAGAGGTTCCTCATGGAGTTTGGTATTTCACCTTCAAACGCATTCAAAGAGAGGTCAAGCTCTGTAAGTTGTGTCATATTTCCCATCTCACTTGGAATTGGACCTTGAAGATAATAATTTGCATTCAACTTGAGGATGGAAAGAGAAGCAAGATTCCCAAGGCAATAGGGGATTGCACCTCCAAGGCTATTAAAACTAAGATCTATATGGACAAGACTGCTCAGGTTACACAAAGAATACAACATTGAATCATTGAAGAAGTTACTTGAAAGGTCAAGGACTGTGAGAGAGGTCAACCTTCCAAGTGTCACAGGAATTGGACTACTTAAACCACTATTGCTAAGGTTGAGATACTGCAACCTTGAAAGATTTCCCAGATTATGAGGAATCGTTGCATCGAAAGTTGACCAAGAGAGGTCAAGGTATCTCAAGCTTTTCAAAGATCCTAAGGAATTAGAAATTTGTATATCGTTCCAGCTCAAGTCTAGGTAATGCAAATGATTCAAATCGAGTAAGGAAGGACTTACCTGACCACCCAATTTGTTCCCTCCGAAAATTGGATTATGCAGATCAAGCTTCACAACATGGCCTGTTTTGCTACTACAACCAACTCCCTTCCACGTGCAACAGTCCTTTCCGACCCATGAGGATAAACGGTTTGCTTCATCTGTGAGATTTCCTTTGATTTTCATAAGAGCTTCTTGCTCACTTGCAATGCAACTCACATTTGAATTTGTACTACTACAAATGAACTCAAGTCTTTCAATGAAAAAAAGAGCAAATAACATCACAAGAGCACTAGAGGTTGTGCCCATAGCTTCTAAGTGTGGAATGTAATTTGATGCTAGTGTTGAAAGATTAGGGTTTTATAAACTATATAAGAAGAAGGCTTGATTGTTTTGAAAAGTCTCAAGTCATGAGCACCTAGTTTTAATTATTATTATTATAATATAATGTATATAATTAAAAATTATTAAAATATATAAATAAGAATACATTTGTCCAAGTCAAGTCATCAGTGGATTGCCATTCCGGCGGCCATTACCTCTTTTTGGGGGTAGAAACTCATCTCTAGTCTTTGGGGTGTCACGTTCATATTGGAGAAACACACTAAAAAAAAATTAAAATTTTGAGGGTCAAAATTTAGAGATAAAATTATTTAGCGACTATCCTCACGATAATAAAAATTGATTTCTAAATATCTTTTGTAACAAAATTTTTATTTTTAGAGACTAAAATATTTGGTCTCTAAAACTTTTAATGCTAGAATTATCAAATAATTTATCAAAAAAATTATCAAATACTCAAATAAAGTGTGAGATAGTGATACAAAAAAAATACATTTATATCAGTTACATATTGTACAAGTTTGTACAAGTGTTTTTTGCAAGTAAATTTAATGGTGTTAGTGTTATAAATTAATCTAAAATCATGTGAGAAGTATATAGTGATTTTTAAAAGAGACAATTAAAGGGAGTCAAACGAGAATGAGATAAAATATTACATATAAAGGGCCTCTAGTTTAGTGGGGTTTAAGGAGGTCTTGACCTGTTTAGTTGGTGGGATTGTTAAAATATGGATATAATATTTTGTATATTTTGTAGAATCATTATGAGTTTTTATAGTGTTAATACAAATTATTATAATTATTTTACGAATGATGCCCCATAAAAGAAGTTTTAGTTACAAATTAATATGGTTATACAACAAACTAATATGATAATTTTATGAATATTAAAATATTACATATTATAGTGAAAAAGTTACTTATATCGTGATTTTGTTACCAATCATTGTAGTGTAGTTCTAAAAAGGCATATTGTATGCATTTTTAAGAGTGTACCATAATTATGCTCGTTTTATTTTATAAAAAAAAAAACCATCAAAGTATTTTCATCTTCATTTATTAGTATATGATAATTTCAAAATTTTGTGTACGTATCTATAATTCATTACCATTTATTTACTGGATGAATTGTGTGATATTATTTCTCATTTGCATTTTTCTAATGGTAAATTATTAAAATTTAAGTTCATGTAATACATTTTTGTAATGATTTTTAGCTTTCTTTTAATAGTGATTTGTTCATTTTAATAGTCTAAATTAGACTTGATCTAACTTCTTAGACTTGTTTAATACTTTACTTTTCGACTCCTCTAATAGTGTGATCCTCACTCCGCTCCTAATTATAAAAAAGAGCAAATACCATCACAAGAGCACTAGAGGTTGTGCCCATAGCTTGAGTGTGGAATGTAATTTGATGCTAGTGTTAAAAGATTAGAGTTTTATAAAGGGTCCAACTTGTCTTATGTTTGAGATTAAGTTGGATCGTTTAGTCCAGTCCATGGGCTTATTTTTGGACCCCGTTTCGATAATTTAAATAGTTCAATATGTAGAACTTGTCGAGTACTATATCCCTAAAAAAAATCATGTTGATTGGATATTAATAGCTATTTGATCGGATCAGATTTGTATAAATAAAAATGGACAGTGAAAAAATAAACAGTTGACAGAAATCTGATCCGATCAAATAGTTATCAATATACGATTGACGTGATTTTTTGCAAGGATATAGTATTCGATGAGTTCTACACATGGAACTGTTTGGATTATTGAAATGAGGCCAAAAAATGGGCCCATGGGCCGTACTGGACAGTCCAGTCTTGATATCAAATATGAGACATGCTAGACTTTAAAAACACACAAAAACATGTAAAATTATAAAATAAAAAAAAAATGGACTAATAAAATATAATTCAGCCGACCAAATATGTAACATAATTTTGTCAAATCGGGTTTAAAATACAAACAAACAAAATAACAAATAGTGAAGATGGATTGATTTTCAAATGGGGGATAATAACTTTATAATCTAATAAATATTTAATATATATATATATAAAAGCATGGTGCATGGGTGAAACCAGACACCGAATAAATAAAATATTATATTTAATAATATAATATAATATTACATATAATAAAAAAATAAAAGAAAGTGGATAATGGATCTAGAATAATTTGGCAAAAACGGGGTGTAAGGTTGGAATTGAAATTACATTCAATTTTTCATTGAGAATTTTGTGAGACAGCACATTCTTATTTTCATCATCGGGTAATCAGAAGAAAGTGCCCAAGTCTTAGGGCCGATCAAAATGGAGTGTTTACAAAGGTCTAGCTTGTCTCATGTTTGAGATAAAGACTGGATTGTCCAGTTCGGCCCATTGGCCCATTTTGGGTCCCGTTTTGATAATTCGAACAGTTCAATGTGTAAAACTCATCGAGTACTATATCCTTGTAAAAAATCACATTGATCAGATATCGATAGCTATTTGATCGGATCAGATTTGTATAAAAAAAATGTATGGTGAAAAAATAACGGTTGATAGAAATGTGATCCAATCAAATAGCTATCGATATTCGATCAACGTGATTTTTTACAAGGATATAGTACTTGACAAATTCTACACATTGACTATTTATATTATCAAAATGGGGCCCAAAAATAAACCCATAGACTGAACTAGACGATCCAATCTTGATCTCAAACACGCCACAAGCTAGATCTTTTATAAACTGTATAGGAAGACTTGATAGTTTTGAAAAGTCTCAAGTCATGAGCACCTAGTTATAGTTATAATTATTAGGGAGATTTATTAGAAATTTTTTTTTTAAGTGTTTATATTTTAATTAGTCCATAAGATATTTTTGTATTTTAATAAGTCTTATTATTTGAACATTTGATATACCAAATCCTACTTCTTATATTTAAAGTATTTTATGGACATTTCTATCCTTACAAATATTTTTTGAAAAGTTAGCGATTTGGTGATATGAACATTCATATTTTACAATGTGAATATTCACATTGACAGTGTAAACGTTCACATTGACAGTGTGAACATTCGCATTGACATGTTAATATTTACATTGACGGTGTGAACATTCACATCACGAAATATTCACACTATAAATGTGAATATTATGAGGGGTATTTTGGTAACTATATCACTCATAAGAATTATTGGAATATAAAAAAATAATATAGACTTAATAGAACATAAGTAGGTGAAAAAATATTTATGAAAAAGTATCCCTTATTATTATTATAATAATATAATGTATATAATAAAAAATTATTAAAATATGTAAATAAGAATACATTTATGTCCAAGTAAAGTCATCAGTGGAGGGCCATTCCGTCTTGTTGGGGGTAGAAACTCTTGTCTCTAGTCTTTGGTGTGTCAGGTTCATATTGGGGAAAGAGTAATGATAGAATTATCAAATAATTTATCAAAAAAAAAAAAAAAAAATCAAATATTCACATAAGGTGTGAGATAGTGATACCAAAAAAATACATTTATATCAGTTACATATTGTACAAGTTTGTACAAGTGTTTTTTGCAAGTAAATTTAATGGTGTTAGTGTTATAAATTAATCTAAAATCATGTGAGCAGTATATGATTATTTTTAAAAGAGACAGTTAGAGTGAGTCAAATGAGAATGAGGTAAAATATTATATATAAAGAGCCTCTATTTTAGTGGAGTTTTAGGGGGTCCTAACCTGCTAAGTTGGTGAGATTGCTACCATATGAATATAATATTTTGTATATTTTGTAGAATCGTTATGAGTTTTTATAGTGTTAATACAAATTATTATAATTATGTTATGAAGGAATGCACCATAAAAGAAGTTTTAGTTACAAATTATTATGGTTATATAACAAACTAATATGAAAAAGTTATTTAACTATAGTGATTTTGTTACCAATCATTGTAGTGTAGTTTTGAAAAGACATATTGTATGCAATTTTAAGAGTGTACCATAGTTATGCTTGCTTTATTTCCTATAAAAAAACCACCAATGCATTTTCACCTTTCATTTATTAGTAGAATCAAAATTTTGTGTACATATCTATAATTCATTACCATTCATTTACTAGATGAATTGTGTGATATTATTTCTCATTTGCATTTTTCTTTTGGTAAATTACTGAAATTTAAGTTCATGAGATACAATTTTGTAATTATTTTTAGCTTTCTTTTAATAGTGATTTGTTCATTTTAGTCGTCTAAATTAGACTTGATCCAACTTCTTAGACTTATTTAATACTTTATTTTTGACTCCTCTAATAGTATAATCCTGACTCCATCCCTAATTTTAATGGTTCATTCTGGGCATCGAAAAACTCAAAAATGGCTTAACTTTTTTTTTTTCGGATAAAAAAATGGCTTAATTTGTGCACTGCAATTTTAAACATCAACTTCATGAACTGTATAAAATGACTTGATGGCTTCAAAAAGTTTAAGTCATGAACACCAAATTAATTAATGGGTTAGGTTTGTGTCCTGTGGATGTTTTACTAATATAAATCGATCATTTTGTTAGATTTTATGTGTATATTATTAATAAAAAAAATAGATTGATTCAATAATTATAATTATATAATTTTTTTTTTATATTTGTCTGAAATTGTTTTTAAGACAAAACAAAAAAATTATATTGTTATAATTATCAAATTAATTTGAATTCTTTTTTTTTTTTTTTTTTGTTTTGTTTTGTGAATGATCTATGTATAAAATTTGACAAAATAAACTATTTAAATCATCAAAATGGATTCCACTTGAAATTTCATATAACTCAACAACACCCTCCAGTCCACACAGTAGAATGTCTCTCCCTTCATTATAATGTAATGCATATAAATTTTAAAATTAATAAAATATTTAAATAATAAATACATTTATATGGCCGGCCATTTGGTCTTCTTTACATTGTGTTTGGTTGGGAGATTTGAAAAGGGATTTGGAAAGGGAAAGGAAAAAGATATGTGAAACTAGGTGAAATGTAAGTATATTTTATTCACAATTCACGTACATTTTCTATTTACCTTTTTAAATCCCTCCTCAAATCCCCCAACCAAACACAACATTAAAGTCTTCTCTAAATTATTGTAAAAAAAAAAAAAAAAAAAACTCTTCTCTAAAGCTTTTATAGCGATCCCGAGTTTTCCCCTTTATGTACAATATTCTGGACTTAGGTTCCGCGGTTGAGTATTGTTGCATTTGTTTCATTTCCGTCTTTTAATTCTTTATATTTGAATTTTAGGATGTGTTGGACAGGTTTGTATCAGGTTAGGAGTGTTTTGAAACAAATGGTTGCTGCCTAGATTTTGGTGTCTTCGCTCGAGCGAGACTTTTGTCGCTCGAGCGAGCTCTGTGTTTTAGATCCTTCGCTCGAGCGAGAGTTGGGTGTTGTGTCTGGTGGCTCGAGCGAGAAGTTTTGCACTCGAGCTTGCGTTTGCGTCTCTTTTTGACCTGAAGGTTGCATTTCTTGGCTCGAGCGAGCTTTCCTTCGCTCGAGCGAGCGAGCTGTATGTTTTGAGTTTCTTCGCTCGAACGTGCTTCTGGGTTACAAACCTGAAGCTTCGAATTGTTGGCTCGAGCGAGGCTTTCTACGCTCGAGCGAGGTTTCTTTGTGTTTGGTCGCTCGAGCGACCAATCCTTCGCTCGAGCGAGCCTCGAATATATCAGTTGGCAGCAGCGGGTTTTTTACACACTTTTTCATCTCCTTTTTCTCTCAAACCCTAGAACGGCTACCTCTCTCTCTAAACCACCACTTCTCTCTACAAATCCATCTAGTTCTAGTGTGTTCCTACCCTAGTCCCTTTGTTAATAGTGTGGAGCTTGGTGTGGGCTACATTTCAATTCGAAAATTTGTGGATTTGGAGCATCTTGGATTTTCTTCATCTTCTCCATTTGGTCCCTTCTTTTGAGATAGGGATATCCTACTCATTCTTATGGGTTTTAACATAAATTTTTAGTCATTTTGATTAATTGGTGTTGTTGGGTAATTTTGGGAAAAGTTAGGATTTGATGTGTAATTTATAAAAGAGGGGTTTTGTGTTGTGAAGCTCCATGTGCATGTAAGGCTTTTGGGAATATGAGTTTGTGAGTTAAATTGGTGGAATTTGGCCCTAGGATCAATATTTGAGAAAAGAGGGAAAATGCCCTAATTGTGTTAAATAATTAATTTGAATAATTAATTTAGGGAAATGTGAAATTGAATTGAAATTCATGAAATTGGAAAATTGTGGGATTAAATGGTGTAGTTGGATAATTTAATCACTCACCTATGAAAGTGTTGATATTTAATCTGTTGATAAATTTATTATTTGTTTAGAGATAACTGCTTTGGGTTATCGGTGGAGGATAATCTTGATTGTTGTAGACATTGTATGATGATTAGGGAAAAACTGAAACTAATCACATTGAATATGATGGCTGGAATAATACAGCAAATGTGTGTATTGATTGATCAATGTATATGATAAGTGTTTAAATACATTGAATATGTATATTGTTTGGGAGGAGATAGGGGATGTACTCCATGGTTTGAGAGGAGATAGGGGATGGACTCCACTGATACAGCAAATCTGTGTATCACTTGAAATATGGAAGTATTGAAGTATGGTACTGTTTTAATATGAGTTATATTCTCATGTGAATTGTGAAGTATGGAAGTGTTTTAATATGTGTTATAGTCTCATTGAATTGTTTGGCCAGGTTCTGAGCCATAACTATGAATCGAAACTGTATAAGTGAAGGAAACTGAAATGAAAAATGGATGTACTTGATGTTGAATTGAAAAGTGTTGTAAGTTGGTTTATAAGTGTTAGCCATTTATCATATGCTAATGTTTTAGTTGTTGCTCATATCTGGTTTAGTATATCTCTACTGGGCTTTGGCTCACCCTATATGGGACATCATTTTCAAGTTTAGGTGATATGCCACCTCTAGGGACGTAGCTTGGGAGGCTTAGAGGCGGAAGAACTTTTGTTGATTATATTTTTGTGTATTACATGTAGATTCAAGCCAAGGGCTTATTTGTATAAAGAGTTAGAACTCTTCTTTTGCTGAACCTAAGTGTTGACTTAGAAAGTTGTAAGCCCGTAGGGCATTTACTTTTGTTGTCAACATGTAATACTTTTGTACTAAATACTCTGAGGAATGGAAATATGCTTTATTCTCTTATATCTATGCAAGTCAAGAATATGAGTTTATTTTGAGGGCATTATAGCTTTCGAGTGGTTCGTAATTTACATGTTAATATTAATTTTAATCATTTATAATTAATCACTAGCAGTTAGACCCGTGCATGCCACGGGTTATTTATTTTATTATTTTATTATTTTTTTTATCAAAATAATGTTTTGTAAAATTTAATTAAATTATGTATGTGTCTTATATAAATTATTTTTAACAATAGGGTAAATTACATTGACTTCTATTGAGATTTGATAAAATTGCAAAAACATTCCTTGAGGTTTTTGAAATGACTTAAACATTTTTTAAGGTTCAGTTTTCAATTGCACTGACCTCTCCTAAGGTTAATGAAATTGCAAAAATCTTTCCTAAAGTTTCTAAAGTGACATAAACCTTCTTTGAGGTTTATTTTTTTTTATTATAGATTATTTTTTCTATTACTTTATCGTAAAAAACAAAAAATGCCGATATCATTAAATAATTTAATTATATTTTTTAATTTATCCTTAAAATTGTGTCCGATTACAAATAAATAAAATTTTATATTTTTCATAATCTTTTTCTTTATTTATTATTCCTGCAATTAATGTTGATTGTGTGTGCCTCCTTTATATATATATTAAAAAAAAAAAAAGACTCCTTAGCATAAAAAAAAAAAAAAAAAAGCCGTTGACATCATTAAATAATTTAATTACATTTCTAATTTTACCCTTTAAAATTGTGTTCAATTACATAAACAAAATACTTTTCATATTTTCTCCTTGTTATGCTTGCAGTTACTGTTGATAATATATGTCTCCTTTATCCACAATTCCAATAGGAATTATATATACATATATTTTTTTTTTTCCTTTGTAATCGGACACAATTTTAAAAGATAAACTAAAAATATAAATTAAATTATTTAATAATGTCAGCATTTGCTGTTATTTTTTACAATAAAGTAACAGAAAAAAGAATTTATAATAAAAAAACTAATTATAAAGCACAAATAAATAATTAAATAAATAAAACAAAAATGGAGAAATCCAGGACATCTTCGAGTGGAGTCCAGATCCTCTCTAGCGCTCCACTCCGGCTCTTCTTGCGGTCATTGGAAGAGCACCTTGTATTGCTAATTGCATCATTATTTGGTAAGGACAATTGGTTATTGACCCTTTCTGTAGCTAGCTTGTTGGATTATATAATTTTACAAGGAATTGCAGCTTGAATAGCATTTTTTAAAGCCTAAAACTAAAGATGGGTTTGCCAAATTTGTCTCAAATAAATGGTTTGGTTCTATTGTTTTCAGCAGGATTTTATTTGGTAGATTTATTTCAAAATATTCGTCGCTTGAAGCTATTATTGTACTATTTATAAAATATCATTGAAAATTATTTGCGACGGTAACAAGATGGTCGCTAATACATTGTTGGTATTTTTTCTTTTTTTTTCTACTTTTTTGCGACGGCAAAACATCAGTCGCCATAAGTAAGTTAGGCGGTCGCAAATAGTTTGCGACTAGTGTTTTGCAATTGCAAAAAGTATTTGCCACCCTCACATTCACGACCCTCATTTGCTGTCCCATGGGCCGTCGCAAAAGGTCTTTTGTGACTATATTTCTGTTATTTGTGATGGCATGCTGCGGTTGCAAAAAATGCTTTTTATAGTAGTGGTAGAAAAACTTATAATACAATATCTAGTTATTCAAAGAACCATATAGCATCATCACAACCAAATCATGTTTAATTCAACTCATTATATTACTTTAAAAGAGAAAGTAAGAATCCACAGTTTCTTCAAATTTGATAAATTCAACACTGGGGGTAAATACGCCATGAAGTTTCTAAAGAGAGTCCAAATACATATGTATACATAGGTTTACATCCAAAAATATCCCTACATTTTCTAGCTATCAATACGGCAGGAATGGACACCCAAAATCATTCATTTTTCCACTTTTACTGACTACAATATGGCAAGACCAGTTGATGCCCATAAATATTTCCATATATTCGTCCGACGATAAGCTCTAGACATGGCAATTGGGCACCTAGAATTCCCTGCATGGGTACCAACCATACACAACACTTTCCCAAAACCGACTCTCTACCCAGACTCACATGCATTTACCTCCGCCTTGATAATCTTTCCAAAGTTTCAAGTTATACATTCATTAACATAAAAGTTGTCTTTCACCATCCAAGCAATTATGGTAAATATGAAGTGACAATATCCAACATCTCAACAACATTCCAAGTTCACAATTTTCCTTTCAAATACCACTTTAATATTAAAAACCAATCTTATTAGATGAATTGTTTAATTATTTGATTCAATTGATAATGAGATAATTGAATGAATTGAAAAGGATGTCCTGTTGCTATCGAAATATGTTTATTTATTTAAGTTAACTTGTTGTGGTTAATTAAATAAATTGGATTTAAGAGATTATGTAATAAAATCATATGGTTTTGACATGGTATGATTTCACGTATATGTATGAGTATTTTGGTACCTGCATTATCTTCTAATGTTTTAATATGAGATTGTTTGGTGAGCTAGTGGTTGCTTACCCCCTGCCTGTACATGTGTACAGGGAATGCTTTTCGGATTTGAAGATCAGACAATGGGTTTTACCATTTCATAAGTGTAATGTAATGATGGATTGTACTACTTCATTTGTTGTTTGGCTGAGTGCTATTTTTTTTGTAAAGAGTTGTGTCCTCTATTTTATTGTAAACCTCAAGGAATTTCCTTTATTTGTATGTAAATGTCATTGTTATATAACAAGAGGGAATATGTATATTTAATTATTCAACATTTCATCAAATGTATTTGTAAATGGACTTAATTAATGAATATTGATAAGGTTATCCGAGTAATAAAATACGGGGCTGTTGGCTACATATTTTGTAAAAGCCAATTACAGTTCGACACGTGGCAAAGCAAGGGTAGTATGGGGAGACTACTCAAGTCTTCGATCCTAATCGTACACGTGGCAGTAAAAATTGGTTCTCACTTGATCTGAGTAGCACAAGATCAGTAAAGCGATACAAGATGACATGGCTTCAACGGTTGCTCATATTCAAATTCAAATACAAGAAGGAAGTTCAACGGCAAGAAAAGGCGTAGTGGAACTACTTCTAAGGCAGCATGATCAGCAATCATGGAGGAGCAGTTCGACGGTTTGAAGTGCAATTCGATGGTCATTCTTGAGGAGTATAAATAGCAAGGAAGTCCCCAGAAAAACCCCCAGACTCAAATCATACAAACCAGTCTTACTCTACATATTTTATTTTCCAATTTTTTACATTTCCAGTCTTTACCTTTCTTGCACTTTAAATACATTACGCACTTCGATTCATAGGAGTAGTTTCAAGTAGATAAATCATCGAAAACCTCTTGAGGCTGAATTTGGATCATTGTAAGTGTTCATTTTAATGAAATACTTCCATTGTTCTTCATATTAACTGTTATTTCTCTTAATTTCTCCTAAGTCAAACCACGGTAAAAGTCCTCTTCATTGAAATTTGAAAGAACTAAACACAATCGTCGATAATTGGTTGGCAATTATAATTTCAGTAAGACCGATTGATCCTTCTTTGCCTTCGCATTTACAAAAATATCCTTCGAACAGCCAAAAAGCCAACATATATTTTTGGCATGCCCAGTGGGACTAATTAAAATGGCTAGACGAAGACGACAGGGAGAAAATGAACGCTTGGAAGAAGGCGTAGAAGGAGAGGTAGAAATACCTAATCCAGAGGATAATGTGGTAACACATCCTGTGGAAACTCCCATGTTATCCGAACCTATGGTTGAACAGACCAGTACTTCGGGACAAGAACCATATGTTCATAATATTGGACGAAGCCAAGGAATTGGACCATCCAATGTTCCATCTATTCAGCCAACCAATCTATGGGATGGCTTAGTAGATGCTATGGGACAACAATTAATGAACACAATGGAAAGGTGGGCAACATCCTTTTTGGATCGAATGAATAACCACCAACCAACAAACACAAGACACACAGAGGAGGTTTTAAATGTCCCTCAGCAAAGATTGGCTAGAGACAAACAGCCTATGCAAGTTAATGGACATTCTAATGGACAAACTAGTAACCAAAACTATGAAAGACCATCACCTCAGTCTTGGTACGAACCCATTTCGAGGCCTATAGCAAGCCAAAATGCCTCGGTACTTAACAATGAAACCATACAAGTTGGTGGATCTGGCCAAGTACAAGAAACTGGCGTAAGAATGGCTACAAATCCCATGTTGAAGCCATACTGCACTAGGGGTATAATAATCCCTTATTGAATTTATACCGGGGTTGGAAGGTTGGTAAGCAAATGGAAGGACACAACACCTTCGCAGACAAAGCTCAAAGGGTTACCCATACCCCAATGACAACTTTCCACAGGGGCAACCAGTCCCAAATGTACCACCTTATGGACCAAGAGGACCGCAAGCACAAGTTTGTCCACCAAATCCTGTGTTTATCCCTCCAGTAGTGGTTCAACAGGCACAAAATATGGTCCCTAGGGACCAAATTGCTGATATTGTTAGGGAGATGTGTGGACCGATGGCTCGGGGGGTCCAGACTCCTGTATATAGAAAACCATACCCAGAATGGGTGGATAGGGTACATGAATACCCAAGGGGGTTCAGGATACTAGATTTTACCCTTTTCTATGGGACTGGAAATCAGTCAACAATAGAGCATATTGCTAGGTTTGCTGCTCAATGCGGTGAATTTACTAATCATGACTTTATGAAACTAAGATTATTTCCAAATTCTCTAACTGGAGGAGCGTTTGTATGGTACATCAACCTTACACCTGGCTCCATTCAAAATTGGCAACAAATGGAAGAGGCATTTCATGCCTAATTCTTCCAATCGGAGCCAGAGGTTTCTATGGCAGACTTGGCTAGATTGAGTCAAAGGCCTGAAGAAAAGGCTACTCAGTTTATCGCCAGATTTAAAAGGGCTCGAAATAAATGTAGAGTCATCCTGCCAGAATCAGAATTTGTAAGATTGGCTCAAAACGGCCTAGAGTTCAAGCTTCGAAAGAAGTTTGACTCAACCTGAATCGTAGATTTGGTGGGCCCGACCTATAAGGTGTCTAGATCTGAAGCATTACTAGAGGAGGAACAAGATCGAAATAATCGTCGTACAAGACATATTATAGAGATCCTAATTATGAGATCGATCTGTGAGATTGTGGGCAAAGAACACATAATCTATGAAGCATTAATTCATAAGGATACAACAATTGACGGCCAGTTTAAAAGAAAGACTTTCATAGAAAATACTCTTCGATTTAACAAAAGCAGATAACATCTTTGATCATTTGCTTATGGCCAACTTCCTTAAGTTACCTAAAGGTAAAAGCGCCATTTCGAGATGAACTTAAAGGAAAAGTATATTGTAAATGGCATAACTCTTGGTCTCACTCGACTAAAAAGCGTATTGTTTTTGAGACAGGATCCAAGAGCAAATTCGAAAGGAGTTTGAAATTTCGGCCAAAAGCGAGAAAAGGTCATGGGGATTAGCGACAACCCGTTTCGAAGTTGGAGAGAGCTGACTAATGTGGTTGTACCAAACTTCCAGAATCTATCTCTACAAGAGTTGGAAGAGGTCAATGTGCAGATGCATATTGCCAACCAGACAACTACCAAGAAGGACATTGGAAACCCACCAGCCATTGGACAAGGTTTCTCACGCCAGAAGGAACACTCTGATGAAGAAGCACAGGATGATGATTCCTTGGAAGCAGCTGTAATGCAGAGGATGTGTCCCAGGTGCAGACTAAGTTATAAATGGTTGAAGGGGCTTCCAATTGATGGGAAGCAATACTATAGAGATGTTCAGAGGCGTCCTAAATCAACCAATGCTTACAACAAAAGGTCGTATCCGGCTAGTGATAGGCAACGACCACCCGTGGTTGAGCCTGCAATGGACAAAATGCATGCTAAAGGCAAGAGACCCTTACATGAATCTAGGCCACCTAACTATTACAGAATGGAGAGCCGTCATTCTGAAAGAAGATTGGAGAGAGGCTCATTTCATGGGATCAAAGCCAGGGATTGGCCCCCTAGACCCACCTCACGCAGGACAAAAAGTGGCTATCTGCATCGAAGGTCTGAATCAGGCTCAAAACATGAGGTCAGAGTCAAACACTTACCTTCACAGCCAGCTTCGAAGTTGGCTTTGAAGGTTGAAAAAAGCAGTTCAACATCTGAGTCAATAAGTTCATGGGTACCTAGGGTCCCAAATTGGTTTGTAAT
Organism: Camellia lanceoleosa; assembly: GCA_025200525.1. Classification (NCBI taxonomy): domain Eukaryota; kingdom Viridiplantae; phylum Streptophyta; class Magnoliopsida; order Ericales; family Theaceae; genus Camellia; species Camellia lanceoleosa. Next base: position 39,697,337 of record CM045769.1, read on the forward strand.
GCAGAACAAGCCTAGGGAAGTGCCTGCCCAAAGGGATGTTGGAAACCAAGGCAGGATGGTCAAGTCTCCATTGGTGGCTCCGAACAATTGGGTATTGCTTAAACACTCAAAGACAAAGGAACCAGATATGGTCCCAATTATTTCAAGGTCACAGAGGAGGAAAATTCAGTGTAGGTACACCCAGTACCAGCAAGATCTGAAAGAAAGTGGAGCGAGTTCTTCATTAGTAAAGACAGAAGAAAAAAAGAATCCAAAGCCAGACCATGCCCCAAAGCCAAATCTACAGAACAAACTGGTTGGCAGCAGAGAACAGTTGGCCAAGGTTCATTCTGAACTAAAGGCCAGGGAGAGGGCTAGCTTAGTAGGGTTGGAGAAGGCTCTGATGAAAAGTGATAGCGAGACGGAAGAAGAGATTGGCATAAGCCAAAAGAAGGAAATGGCAGAGGAAGAAATGTTCGAAGCCTGCATGGCTGAGCAAACATTTCTGGCTGAAGGACCAGTTGAGAAAGATCCTTCAAAAGAATCAGGTACCAACGAAGTGCGAGTGCGACATGGAGGATCTTTTTGAAGTCACTGTCGGGGTAGCAGGGAAAGGAGGCGAGCCTGACCCGCCATCGGTTGGCTCATTTCCTCCGGTATCAGTTAATATGGTACACATATTGCCTCACAAGTTCCAAGCTGAAGAGGAGGACCAAAATGACCAAGACATGGATCCTATTCCAGTCTCTAGTGAGGAGTCGCAAGTGAGTATGGTACAGGATGAGTCTGAAATGGCTATTCTGATGGAAACTGAATGTGAGGGCCAGGAAGAGGTGAGCATCAACCTCTCATATCCTTTTGAATATCCTTCGAATTCTATGACACAACATGTCAAGCCTTTGTATATCAAGGCTTTCTTTGATGGGATACAATTGAATCAGGTCCTGATAGATAATGGGGCAGCAGTGAACTTACTACCGAAATCTTCTTTGAAGAAACTAGGGAAAAAGAATCCCAAGTTGATCCCAACCAGCACAACCATCGCTGGCTTTGCTGGAGACAAACAAATGGCTCAGGGGATTTTACCTATTAACTTGAGCGTGGGGACCAGGGACTGCATGACAACATTCTTCGTGTCAGCGGTAATGCTAAATACAATGCCCTACTTGGGAGAGATTGGATCCACACTAACAAATGTGTGCCTTCCTCTTTGCATCAGAAAATCATGATGGCTTTGGGCAATGGAGAGACGGAGGAGATCGATGTAGATCCTCAACCCTTCATAGCCTGTGCAGATTTTGCAGAGGCCAAGTTGTATATTGAGGGCGTGACACCACTCAGTATACTGAGGAAAGCTGATGGCTCAGCCGAAGTAACGGCTGATGAGGAAGTAACACACTTGAAGCACTTGGTCCAAGAGAGTGCTGATGAAGAGATTGTCGTTAAAGATGACAGTGATGCCTGGTTGTAGGCAAAGAGATGAAGAACAAGAAGCCAAGTCTTTGGCTCTGATTAAATTCTCAACATTGGATGTAAAAGCTATAGTCCGAGAAATGCAGGGCAAGAAAGAAGACATGATAATTGGTACATAAGCGAGGAAGCGGTCGAATTTTGACCCTTGGGAAATCTTGTGCATTGGACATTAAGACAAAAGTCCGGAGATCTGAGGAGGAGGATGTCCTATGGACAGATTTTGTCTATGAGGAGGAGGGCAAAGATGTTGAACTAAGGAACCTAGGAGCAGAACAAAGCAAGAAGGTTACTTCGAAGGTCAAAGAAACCAAGGAAGAAACTTCAATAAGTTCTCAGACACAAGACCCCTTAGAAGAAGTAAATATAGGTGAAAGTTCTATACTGTGACCCACCTATATAAGTGCTTGCTTGAATATTCTGGATAGAGACCAGTTGTTGGTTATTTTGAAGAAATACAAAGATTGATTTGCATGGTCCTATAATGAACTACCAGGATTGGACAGGTCATTAGTGGAACATAGGCTCCCTATGAAGCCTAATTTCAAGCCATACAAGCAGAAACCAAGAAGAATGAGTTCAGAAGTAATTCAGAAGGTCAAAGAAAAAATTCTTAGACTACTCAAGGCAGGTTTTATTAGGACAGCCAAGTACGTTGAATGGCTATCTAATATTGTGCCTGTAGTTAAGAAGAATGGCAAAATGGGGGTATGCATCGATTTTAGAAACTTAAATCTAGCAACTCCCAAAGATAAATACCCTATGCCTATAGTGGATCTGCTGGTAGACAGTTCGGCAGGGCATCAGATTCTATCAATGATGGATGGGCACTCTGGTTACAACCAAATCTGCATTACAGAGGAGGATATCCACAAGATAGCATTCAGATGCCCTGGGAATATTGGCACCTTCGAATGGGTTAAAATGCCATTTGGTCTGAAGAATGCTGGGGCTATATATCAGAGGGCTATGAATACTATCTTTCATGATCTCATTGGAGGGTATCTAGAGTGTTATATTGATGACATTGTAGTGAAATCCCAATCCATGGAGGAGCATCTGTTTTACTTAGAAGCAGCTTTTGAAAGAATGAGGAAGTTCAAGTTGAAACTTAATCCTCTTAAGTGTGCTTTTGGTGTATCATCTGGAAACTTCTTGGGTTATGTAGTGCACAAGAAAGGAATACAGATTGATTAGAATAAAGCTAAAGCCATCATTGAAGCCAGGCCTCCATCAAGTAAGAAGGAATTACAAAGGTTCCTTGGGCAGGTTAATTTTCTTCGAAGGTTCATTTCTAACACTGCAGGGAAAACTAAAGTATTTTCTTCCTTGTTAAGGTTGAAAGATGAAGAGGAATTTGTGTGGACAGCAGAGCATCAAATTGCTTTTGAAGGTATCAAAGCCTACTTGGCCAACCCTCCAGTGCTGATGCCACCAAAGGGAAACAAGCCCTTGAAGTTGTACATAGCCGCAACAGAAGATTCATTGGGAGCTTTTTTGGCCCAAGACAATGAAGAAGGCAAGGAGCAAGCTATTTATTACCTTAGTAGGTTTTTAAATTCTTGTGAATGTAAATATTCAGCTGTTGAAAAGCTATGTCATGCTTTGTATTTTGCTGCAATGAAATTAAGATATTATCTTTTACCTACAACTGTCCTGGTAATTGCAACCACAGATTTGGTTAAATACATGTTATCTAGGCCTATGTTGAGGGGGAGAATTGGCAAGTGGATACTAGCCTTATCAGAATTTCATCTAGAGTATGTCCCCCAAAAGGCAATAAAAGGACAGGTTTTAGCCAATTTTCTGGCAGACCATCTATCTCAAACAGAGAGCCAAGAGATAATGGAACTTGGTATGGCTAGTGTTGAGCCATGGCAGATGTGGTTCGATGGATCGAAAGCCAATGGTTTAATTGGAATTGGTGTTGTGATTAAATCTTCACAAGGGGTAGAAACTACACATGGTTTCAGAGTGGATGAAGCCGCCTGTTCTAATAACCAGGCTGAATATGAAGCCTTAATAGTGGGACTAGAAATTCTTATTGGATTACAAGTACATGCAGTTGACATATTTGGAGACTCTCAATTGGTGGTTAACCAAGTAAAAGGGATTTTCAAGTGTCAAAGCATAAGTATTTTGCTATACTATGTTGTTGCATTACATCTGTTTTCCCAGTTTCAAATAGCAAATGTAACTCATGTTCCAAGATTCTTGAACAATAGAGCTAATGACGTAGCTCAGAAAGCTTCGAACTTCAAGAGAAGGGATAATACCCAAAGGGACATAAGCTAAACAACATATCAAAGATTAATACAACCTTTGAATAAAAGGAATGTGGTCTTGGAAGTCAATCATAATGACTTACAAGAACAAGATTGGAGGCATCCAATAATGCAATACTTAGCTAGTCCATCTTCCAAAGCCAGCAGGAAAATCAAATTACAGTCTATGCAATATATGATATATGGCAATGCTCTCTACAAAAGGGGGGGAGATGGCTTATTGCTGGAATGTTTAGGCCCAAAAGAAGCATTAACAGGTATGGTTGAGGTTCATGAAGGCATCTGTGGTGATCATCAGCCTGGTGTAAAGATGAGATGGATGCTTCGAAGGCATTCCTACTATTGGCCAACTATCCTAAAAGACTGCATAGAATATGCAAAGGGTTGCCAGACATGCCAAAAGCATGGCACAATAAGGCATGTGCCCATAACTAACCTACATGCAGTAGTGAAGCCTTGGCCATTCAGAGGATAGGCCATGGATATGATGGGAAAAATACACCCACTCTCTTCGAAACATCATTGTTTCATTCTAGTAGCTACTGACTACTTCACTAAGTGGGTCGAAGCCAAGCCATACAAGGCTGTAGACCAAACAGAGATCATTGGGTTCATTAAAGATTTGATCCATAGATTTGGCATCCCACAAACCATAACTGTGGATAATGGAACTGTGTTCGATAAGAAAATGGTGAAGTCTTTTGTGGCAGAGTTTGGAATTAGCCTTGTTAATTCCACCCCTTATTATGCACAAGCCAATGGTCAAGCTGAATCATCCAACAAGTCCTTGAAAAAAGGGATACAAAAGGTTGTGGAAGATAACCCCAGGGATTGGCATAACCTTTTGTTGGATGTTTTATGGGCATACAGAACTTCCCCAAGATCAAGCACAGGAGTCACACCTTATGCTTTAGTATATGGGCATGATGCAGTTTTACCTGTGGAAATTAATGTTAAATCTTTGAGGGTAAGATGCCAAGATCAGTTAGATCCTGAGCAATACCATTAAAGTATGTGCTTAGAGTTAGAAGGCATAGACGAAGCCAGAATTTTGGCATTAAATAGCATTCTTTTCCAAAAGAAAAAAGCAGCCAAGAATTATAACAAGAAAGTCAAACACATTGGCTTTGATGAAGGTGATTTGGTATGGAAAACAATACTTCCAATAGGAATTAAAAGCCATAAGTTTGGCAAATGGTCACCTAACTGGGAAGGACCATATCAAATTCATAGAGTTCTGCCTTTTGGAGCATACCATTTGAGAAATCTGAATGGATATGTACATCCCAAAAAGATTAACGGCAGATATTTGAAACCTTATTTTCCAACTATTTGGGAAACACAAGGAATAAAATAAACATTAAACACAAAAACACAAGACTGCTCAGATGATAGACAAAATTCGCTCTTTTATAAAGAATTAAGTACATTGTGCCACAAATTGGCCCAAAATTCATTACAATGTCTTAGCTGTTTTTGTACAATAGATTTCCTATTGCTAAGTGAGGGAATTAGCTGAATAGCTGTAGCCATGTCTTCTTTGCAATCGGCCAGTTCTTGGTTAGTGATTTGCAATTTAGTGTCAATTCGAACCAAGGTCTGGTTTACTACAGCTAACTCCTCTTCAAGTTGGGTTTTCTTCTCCAGCAGCTGGGCTCGAAAGTGGGAAGCAGAGGAGTGTTGTTCTTTCAGAATTGATACTTCAGTATGTACTTGGGAGACGAAACTTTGATCTCTAGCAAGTTTCTCATCCGCAACCTTGGCAGCCTGGCAAATGCTGATGTAAAAATCGATAGTAGCTGCTGCCTGAGATAAATGGCTTGAAACATCCATGCTGCTTTCGGCAAAGAAGTCTGCAGACCGAGGAATCCATTTCCGATTATAGGCCTCCGTAGAGCCTCGAAGGGAATCCTCGAAAATGAAACCAGCAGTTCCAGACATGTGTCCAGGTCTATTGAAAGTGCAGAAGGTTTACTGATGGAAGAAGAACTCTCGAGAATTTCCAACAAAGAATCAGCCAAAACTAGTGGCTCAGTTTCAACATTAAATGTTGGAGAGGTAGAAGGTATGTCGAAAAGACTGGCTAGTCTTGCTTCGAAGACATCTACCTCATCCATAGACATGAGGGGTGCAGAGAGAGTTGTGGTGGAAGGCGTAAAGGACTGCACGGGGATAGGAGAAATGTATGAAGCATTTTTTGCAGCCTCTATGGTCTTAGCCACCAGTGAATCAAGTGAAGAGGGGCTGGAAGTAGGCAAAGGTGATGAACTATGAGTTGGAAAACTACCAGCATCCTCTGAAGGAGAATCAACTGCCATTAGAGATGGAGTAGCAGTTGGAATTTCTGTAAAAGGAGGAGGAGCGAGGCTCGAAGGAGAATTGGACTGAAGTAGGTCAAAGGTCAAGAAAGGGAGGTATGGGTCTAAGCCAAGGAAGAGAGATGCAGGAATGTTAGGGCTCACAGGGGGTATATGAAATATGGGCCTAGGAAGTGGAAGTGTTATCTGAATGGCTTTCACATTATGCATTTGATCAACTTCGATTGAAATTGAGGGAGTCCCCATTGGAAGTATAGCTTCAGTGTTTGCTACTGCAAAAAGGAAGAGATGTAAGGTCAAGATCTAGCGTCAAAATTTGATAAGGCAAAACAGTAGAAGCATGAAAGAAATTACCTGTTCTAGAAGCACTGGCACTGATGGGAGAACTGCGAAGAGAGTAATGTTCGGCAGTCTGTTGCCTTCTTACCATTTCTCTTTGTAACGCATCGGCAGCAGCAGCTTCCCCTCTTAAAATTTGTTGCTGCCGTCTCCTCTCAGCCCTTTCGAAGACAATTATGGCCTTGGAATGTTCTTGGTCTACGGCCTTGGCAGCTGCCTCATGAAGGGGATCTTCAACCAAGACAGTAGTTGAAGCAGTCACTTTCCTTCTCTTTTCTATTGCTTGGGCGATTGTCTCGGAATCAGAGTCCTCAGCAAAGTCAGAAGGAGAGATAGTAATCTTTCTTCTCCTCTTTATTTGAATTGGCATTGTCTGTTCCTCAGATTTTCTCTCAACTTCTGCAAATTGAGATTCGGATTTCCTAAAAATAAATTCCTTCTCTACCTCCCTAGCGGTTGTCTCCTCTTGAAACAAATCAATCACATTTTTCCTTTTTGTCAAGGGTGACTCGTGCTCTGGGTCTACTTCTCTTTCTTCTTCTTTTTTTTTCTTCTGGCACCTCAGCTGTTTTCTTTTCAGAATCAAGCAGTCTTCTCTTCTTTTACTGCTGATCACCTTCACAAAAAAAGTATATATAAATAGAAACAAAATAAGAATAACACAATCAGCATCGTATAGGAAGTCGAAGGAGAGAAAACAAAGGCATATACCTTTTTTCGAAACAGCCCGAGTGGCTTTCGGAGGAGTTGAGGTAGCAGGAATGGACTGGGTTGTAGGAGGCACAATGGAGGAAGAGACAGTTTCAGCTCCCTTGGGCTTGGGCACATCTAACACCTCCAGTAGGTTTTGAGGTGAAATGGCTAAATAGATTTCCATATTACTTTCCCACCAATTTTGGTATCTCTTCAATATGGTACCTTCAGGAATGAAAGGCGTGTACTCAAAATTGGCCAAGTCATCTATGAATTTGAAGGTTGCCTCCTCCAGCCTTGACTTCCTAACCTTCAGATCTCTCCTGGTAAGGCTCAGATTGGTGTTGCTGCAGAGAGGTATTGGGACCCCTTATGTGAAGCCAAATTGTCTAGCAAATTGAGCAAGACAATAAGGCTCAGCTATACATTTATAAGCTCTGGGGTTCGTGGTCCTGATAAACAGCTCCCTAGGAAGCATAAGGGAAGCCCATATATCCTTATGAATAGGCGAAGCACAGAGCCTGTCACTTAAGAAGTGACTCAACCAAGTTGGACCTATGTTGGTTTCGAAGGGACGGAAACGGTAAATAGGAAGGGCAACTGGTAGTTGATGGAAGAAAGAGAAATAAAAGGCAAAAGTAGAAGGATAGAGGGAAGCATTGGCCAGTCTTATGCCATGGGTAAGAGAGTGTAACCCAGAAAATTTAAGGCATTTGGATTGTAATTGATAAAATAATAAAAGCCAAAGCTGAAGGATCCAGAATGGCCCCCCTTGATTAGCATCTAAGGGCTTCTCACAAAAGAGGGAACAAACTCTGTATACATGGCCTAGAATATATGGGGCTAAGGCTACCCTTTTTTGCAAAACAAAGGCTTTGGCAAGAGGAGCAAATTCAGGCATGATTCTTTGAGAGGAGGTGCAGAAGAGGAATTTGTAAAGCCAATATAATAAGAAGGAAAAGAATTCCCTATCAGTTACTGGGCCTTCTTTTTTATTCTCAGCCTTAACAAAATCACTGTAAGATAAGTTAAGAGAGGGGAGAGAGAAAGAGACTGCTAAGTCAGGGAAATCTGGTGTAATGAGGGTACAAATAGGGGATACTCCTAGTAGATGGCAAATGTCAAGAACGGTAGGAGCCATCATCCCACATCTAAATTGAAAGAAATTGAAGATAGGGTTCCAAAAACATAAAGCAGCAGGGACTAAGAAAAAGTCCTCTGAGATAGTTACCCTAGATAGTCAGAGAGCATCGAGAAGGCAGAGCTCTTGAAGGTCCAGTGTCCTCGCAGGGATGACCCGGTCGTACCATTCTTGCCACTCCGGTCTCATTGTGGGCCAACATCGGTGAGGGCGATTGATTCTCCAGTTCCTCCAATCGAGACCACCTTTATAAAGGAGACATTGGTTCTCCAGACGAGGATATAGAGTTGGGAGCTCAGTAGGGATCTCCTTGAATATTGGCCCGAGCACTTAGTCTTGCTGCTCATGACGACGAGGGACAAAGATACGCCCGTCAATGGCGCTTTTCCTCCCAGCCTTGTACTTCTCACATTCTACGTCAATGAGCCTTTTCAAGGCTATAGATGAGCTCACACGCTCTATGATTGGCACTTCTGGTGAAGAAGAAGCCATTGATAGTACATTTTTTCGGAAAGAAAAGGAGGAAGTGAAGAGAAGTGAAAGATGGATGAGGGTTTGTGCGTTAAAAGAGCAAGTGATTTCAGAACACGAAGCAAGAGGGTTTTAAAAGCTTTTGTGTCTGAAAAATATATTGCATAAGTCGTTAAGTACTAAAAGTACGAATACGAGGAGTCTCTTCCAATATTGATAGTTTTGGAGGAAAAAAGCACATTCCGGATGTTGACGCCAGCTTCGAAGCAAGATATTTGGTTTCGAAACAAGATTTTGGCGTCAAAAAATCAAACAACAACGGCTTCGAAATACATAAGTCGGCTTCGAAGCATATTACATGTTTAAAGATGCTAGAATGCTTGAGGATCAGTCTACTTAAAAGGGTTTAAAGATCTATTTGAGGGTTATTAATGAAAATAACGACCTTCGAAGCAAAAAATTTGGGATTCTTTAAGGAGAATTGCTATTCAAAACATCAAAACCAATCGTTGGTTTTAATAAAAGGAGATTATCTTTTAAACTAAATTAGCATGAACTGCTCTTCGAAGTAAAAGTGGTCAATTTAAAATTGATTAACTATATCAACCATGACCATATATTGGTTATAGTTAGTTTTGAAGGGTAAGATTGTTAAATTCGAAGCACTAATTTTAGGTGATATCAGCCAGAATTGTCAACTCTACTCCATAAATTGGAAAAAGACATGATTGGTTCCTTTTAGTGTTTCATTTTGAGTCCATATTCGAAGAATAAGTTTGTTCAATTCGAAGCCCTAAATTGGCTCTTAAAGGTAAATGGAAACAAGGCCAAATAATGCCAAATGGAGGATTCTATTTATATTTGAAGACAAAACAATCACATCAGATGATCCTATCTGGGTATGAATTCAAGCTCATAAAAGTAAGGAATAGAATAAATGACAAGATCATGAAATTTTATCCAACAGTGATCAATAAATTTCTGCTCTGTCTTTATTATATCTTCTATTTCTTCAAATGTTGGCTGCATAAGTTGGTGTGCTCTCACTTCATAGTAGAGCTTTTCAGCCTTTATTTCGAATGCTTCCTCTCTCAATCGTTGTTCCACTTCATCTAGGACCAAATCATCCCAATACACATCATCTTTATTCTTGAAATCATCGAAGTCTTCGATGAAGTTCTCTGCTTCGTATTGGGCTTGAATTCGGAGAGACGAAAGTTGGTCCAAAGATTGTGTAGTAACCTTGGAATTTCGATGCCAGTAGAGGAGCACTGGCAGTTGGTCAAGGAACATATGAAGTTCTGCTTGGGCAATGGGGTTAAGAATATGGCCCCTAGTCAAAATATCACAAGCCCATCGAAAGTTCTTGAAAGGGACGTTGTCGTTAAGAACATTGAAGGGCAAGTGAGAGAAAGCTGCAAGCAGAAGTTGAGCTTCTTTCTGCTCAGCTAGAGTAGGGATTGATGGAGGTTTGTAAGGTGGAATGACTTCGTTCATGGGGAGGGCAAGCCTCAGTTTTTCTGTCCAGGAAAGAGTTAATGAAGAAGAAGGAGCAGATGGTTCTGCTTCAGAAGATGAAGAAGAAGGAGCAAATGTTTCTGTTTCAGAAGGTGGAGAAGAAGGTGTGGATGCTTCAATTATGGAAGATGGCATAGGACCGGACGGAACAAAGGCATTAATATAGTCAAGCCAGTCAGAAGAGCAAATCTTCGCCTTCTTGGCTAAGAAGGATGGATGGTACCCTTGAGCTTCTTCTGAACGTTGGGCAACAAGCACTGTCTTGGTAGGCATGGAGGATGTGTACCATGCCATAAGAAAATTTTCCTCCAAACTACGTCGAAGGTCAATGGGTACGTAAGGGTAGACCACTGAACTTCGAGCATAGGGAGGAAACTCCAAAGGGTCAGTATACTCTACAAAATGATGGTTGATGCGTTCCCTCAAATCATAAGTCTCAGGTGTTGACCAGTTTGTCCAGCCAGAACCCCCAGAAGACGAAGAGGTTATAGTTTCATCCTATGCAGAATTTTCTGAAGAAGAGTTTCCTAAGTCCATATTTGCAACTTGCCAAATCAAAGGTTTGAGTGCAGTTCGTTTAAGGTACAAAGGGGAGTCAGAGGAAGAACTTCTTGTACCTGTGTCTGTAACTTGTTGAATCGAAGGATTAGGGACAATGTGTTCGTAGTCCAAAGGTTGGTAATTTGCAAAGGCTTCCATGACCTGAATATAGAAAGGTGGGTAAATGTGGCTAATGAATGCGTGGAGGTTCTTTCGAGGGGAAGCAACATTACTCAATGGCTCTTCGTGTGCTTGATCAATAGAAAGGGAAATTGATTTAGCCATAGTCTGTTCGAATGCTAAGGTATTGGGACGTTCAACAAATTGAAAAGAGTTAATGCAAATTATCACCAAAGAGATGACGGTTGTGTTTCCAGAAGATAGACTCCATGCACGTTCCAAAAGCGCGGGAAAAGCTGTGATCCACTAATATCACCAAGTATTGGGTATATTAGTGCGGGGGGTAATGTTGGCTACATATTTTGTAAAAGCCAATTACAGTTTGACATGTGGCAAAGCAAGGGTAGTATGGGGAGACTACTCAAGTCTTCGATCCTGATCGTACACATGGCAATAAAAATTGGTTCTCACTTAATCTAAGTAGCATAGGATCAGTAAAGAGATACAAAATGACGTGGCTTCAACGATTGCTCATATTCAAATTCAAATACAAGAAGGAAGTTCAACTGCAAGAAAAGGCGTAGTGGAACTACTTCTAAGGCAGCATGATCAGCAATCATGGAGGAGCAGTTCGACGGTTTGAAGTGCAATTCGATGGTCATTCTTGAGGAGTATAAATAGCAAGGAAGTCCCCAGAAAAACCCCCAGACTCAGATCATACAAACCAGTCTTACTCTACATATTTTATTTTCCAGTTTTTTACATTTCCAGTCTTTACCTTTCTTGCACTTTAAATACCTGTTCTGCACTTCGATTCATAGGAGTAGTTTCAAGTAGATCGTCACTGAAAACCTCTTCGAGGCTGAATTTGGATCATTGTAAGTGTTCATTTTAATGAAATACTTCCATTGTTCTTCATATTAACTGTTATTTCTCTTAATTTCTCCTAAGTCAAGCCACCAGTAAAAGTCCTCTTCATTGAGGCTGAAAGAACTAAAACACAATCGTCTGATAATTGGTTGGCAATTATAATTTCTGTAAGGACTGATTGATCCTTGTTGGCACGCTCGCATTTACAAAAATATCCTTCGAACAGCCAAAAGGCCAGCATCATAACATGGTATCAGAATGAACCGAGTTTAAATACCTTGGCTCGTGGGAAGTGGTTTTGACCACAGTTGGGTTTACCTGGAGATTGTGAGCGACGTTTGCATTCTATGTAATAACATGCTTATGTGCTAAGATGTTATATGTTTATGTGGGCATGGGGTTCAGTCTCGAGGATGTTGTGTTGGTTCCAGAAATTTTCTTAGAAATCTCATTGGAAATGCGCCTGATCAACGTGATTTCTAATTAGAGGTCTAAAAGGATTTCTAGAACGACTAACCATCTTCGTAGTGGCAACCCGTTATTTGTTATGTGGTTATGTGATTTTATGCTGCTTGATGTGCATATGTTGAGTTTCGTGTTGGAACATAAGAATGTACCTTGGTGGGAGGTGTTGATGCTAAATGTTATGAATGGTATATGTATGGTGTTGCGTGATTGTGAAATTGATCTATTTACTTGAGTATGTGTGGAGTTGTTCTTGAAACCTTGGGTTGTATACCCTTGTGTGTTTTTGGGAAAAGGCATAGCCTCGACGTGGTAAAGATTGTGAATGGTGGTAACGGGTGTATTTTCTAAGAGAGATTGACTGTTTGGAGATTTTGTTGTAAAATTTATAAGGTGCAAACTAAGTAAGGTTTAAAGATGAGATTTGAAACGGACAATATTCATAATTGTTGTTGCCTTTATTTATTTAATTGTTTTGTCCCTGGGTGTCAAGGGAGGGAGCATCCAACACTCGTTGGTAATAGAATTATCTTAAAGGGAATGAGTTGTGTTTTGAATCATGGTTGTATTCAGGGTGGACCTTGTGAGTCACCATAATACTAGTGTAGAGTTTGTGTTGTAACTCGGAGTAAATGTCTTAGAAATTGAGTTGAATTAGCTTTTAGCTTGAGGACCATGTATAGTTTGGGTGTTTACCTAGTTGTGTTGAGTCTTGCTTAGACTTAAGGGATGTTGTTGAAACCATTTTGTAAACCCCACATCGGAGTGGAACTGTTAATGTTGATTTGTAATCTTTGTTGATGGAAATCCTAACTCATTGTTCGTATTGATTTTATTTTGTTTGGGTTATGGGGTGTGGCATCACCCTAGTGTTGGTTAAGTGTTGTTTGTCTTGTGATGGTTGGTGGTCACTTTTTGAGTTGGTGGTTAGTGCTTTTGAAGAGTTATTATTTTGTTTTGTTAAGGTCTCAGAGTAGTGATAGTTATTTTGGCCTTGGGATGCATTGTGCATTAGGCGATGAAGATAGTTCGTTGAAGTTGGGTTATCACCAATAATGTCACGACCCCAAACTGCCCCTAGTAGAATGGTGCCGTGATGGCCAGTAATCCGAGATTACCAAAGGCCAACTTACAAGATCACACACAATCAGAGTATACATATGGGGCTAACAAGAGCGGAAGCAATAACTTAAAATACAAGTGGTCCATAAGAGCTGTGCATAAGTCAAATGAAATGGCATACATCTTTACATAACTTTACAACTTATAAAATATACATTATATCTCAACAAAAAGGGCCTCTCAAGCCGACATAAACAAAACACATGAAATACGAATCAAGAAACATAATCTTCATGGTTGCCGACATCCCCAATGTCGACCTAACATGCATACAGAACATCGGGCACAAAACACACCTCGGCGAAGCCGACTTTTGCCTGCTACCTACATATATATAGAGAGTGTGAGTCTGGAAACTCAGTGAATGGTACAAGTAATAAAGGGGTTAAATGAATGATTCCCGAGGTTCTTGTTAAAACAATACACGTATCATAGCTTGTTCAAAACTTGTACTTATAGCGTGGCTTATTCAAAACATACGTATAACATGGCTTGTGTCAAAACATATTCTTAGCAAAACCTGTGTCAAACATGTACTTGAGCTTCAAAACTTGCTTACTTATCAAAACATAGGATGAACCGTATTCATCAATCTTGGCCTTACAAAACATGTGTGCTACTAAAGTTTAAAGTCCCCTAGCACGTACGGACTTGTGCCACTTATGCTTAAAGTCCCCTGGCACGTACGGACTTGACTTGATGTGCTACAAATGCTTATAGTCCCTTAGCACGTACGGACTTGTGCCACTTATGCTTAAAGTCCCCTGGCACGTACGGACTTGTCTAAAACATCATCAAAACAGAGCTTATACTTGATACATAAAACTTAAACTTGATATACCAAAGTAGGGATAATCATTCATGCTTACCAAATACTTTTCAAGACAAAGCAAAGTAAAACTTATCAAAACATTAGAACATAACTTTATTAAAGGTACCACTCACCTAGTTCTTGGTACGTCGGGGTCACAACAAAGGTCCAAGTCCTACAATCACATGGCAAAGTCTACTGAACACACTTCTCAAACAAGTCTCACATACATGTAAATGATCTCGGAAAAACATGCTGGAAGTCAAAACACTGTTTTACATGTCGGGAGGACATGCTGGGTACTAACCAGGTCTATGCCGAGGCCCCACACCTCCTGGCCGAGGTGTGGTTACCACGGCTTCGGCGTGCGGCTGCAGGCCGAGGTTCAAACAAGACAAGTGCAAGTGACCATGCAAGGTAGGCCAAGGTGAGATACGATGCTTGGCCTAAGTGTAAGGTCTAGGTAAGAATGATCTCGAAGACTACACTTCGGGAAGTGAAGTCTGGAAATCTGGGTTTCCACCCGTGAAGAACATGAAGAACATGAACATGAAGAACATGAATATGATGAATGCCAAAATCATAACTTGCTTATACAAAATCTGGGTTTTCATGCCATGAGTTCGAAAATATGGACCTGGGTACCCATACTTGAAGATCATATGAAAACAAACACAAAAACATATATCTTGGCTTGAGCTTTCGGATCAAAACATGACTTTTCTTGAGGAACACATGAATACCATTTTCTTTTTCTAAAACCGAACTTCAAAGCAATGCATGGCTTACAAATCATATTCAATCATGCAATGCAATAACATAGACATAAAGAGCTACATGAGCAAATCAAGAATCTAACCTTAGAACACGAATCTAACGGTTTGATCTCTAGGAATCAAGCTTGGATCTCTACTCCCTCTTCTAGAGCTTCTCTCTCTTCTTCCTTAGAACAAAACACAACAAATGATAGGTTTCTCTCTCTGCCGGCTGACTTAACACTCAGCTCGGACACGTGGCGTTACCGGGTTGGTTCTCTTCAAAAAGGTGATAGATTGATAAGACTTGACTCTGACAAAGCGTATTCAACAAGCTTGGTGGCAAGGGCACTCCGGCAAGTGATGACATCGGCAAAGGACAAGGCATCGGCAAACAAAGGACAATGACTTCGGCTAAGGACAAAACTTCGGCTAGTCAAGGAACAATGATCTCGGCTAGGAAAGATGACACTTGACTAAGCTGTGCCACACCTTGGCCTAGATGTGCCACACCTCGGTCTAGGTCACACCATTCCAGGACAAGATCACTTCGGTACAAGGATAACATCTCGGCCCAGAGAATACACATCTCGGCCTTGGCGATGCACACCTCGGCCCAGGTGATAATCATCTCGGCCAATATGCCAGGACGAAGGTGGAGGTCAAACAAAGAGATTCCAAAATAGCTACAGGCTTAGGATGACCTCGGCTTGGAATTGATCTAAGCTTAACATAACAAGGCTTGACATGACTTAGGCTTAGCATAGCAAGGGAGGAACAAAGCATACATATACACTTAGGCAAATCAAATACGTACAAAACAAGGCACAATTCATGATAGCAAATCTTAACATGGCAAATCATATGACTGCATGCAAGCATGACTAAGGCATGAAATGTGGGTCCTTACAAATAAGGTATGGTGTCTTGGTATTCTGGGGAGTCGTTTTGCCAAAATTTTGTTATGCTTAAGGGATTAGATCCTATTTTGTTGCTGTGGGTTATCAATGTGGATATAAGAATCACTTAATGGTTTATACTAGTAAGGCCTTTGAGAGGGTAATTTATGCATAAATTGGGCCGAGCTAAGTAAGTCCTATGGAATGGACCGAGATAGATATAGTCTTGGGCCGAGCCACGGACCGAGGTAATTATCTCGGTAGCCTTGGCCCTTGGTCGTATCGGTTCGGTCAAAGGTGGGCTATTAGTGACCTGGTCTCGCAGTCGCACAATTGGCGCCGTCTGTGGGAATCGATAGCTCGGCAGGAGGTCATTCCAAACACTAGGTTGACTAAATTGACTTAATTAGCACCGAGCTGTGTAAGCATGGTTATGTCTTGTGCTAGCCAGAGTAAGAGTTACAACTATCTCACTTAGACAAGCAGTGAGTAAGGAGTTATCAGAATATGCATTATCCTTGAGAATGTAGTTCCTAGGAGGACTCTGCTAAGGAGAGTAAAGTCTTGCTAGGATTGTGCAAACCATCTCACTTGGTTAGTAGTGAGTAGGGTGTGTGATTCCTAGGAGGACTCTTATAAGGAGAGTTGGAATCCTACTAGGATTGGGCCAGGCAGAATCTATAAAAGCTCATAGTAGAACCTATGTACAGGTATCCCAATTCTTACTCTAGAATACACAGAGCTTTTGTGTCTATTGTCTATTTGCTGACTTAGGCATCGGAGAGGTTTTCGGCACACACCCGCCGGCTAGCTCACGTTTGTGTTTTCAAGTAGTAAAGCGACGACATTTGGAGGAGTGCAAACTTGATCAACTGGATTATACGAGAAGATTATTTTGTGCTCGTACAATTGGCACCGTTTGTGGGAAACGCAATCACAAGGAACGAGCCTCTTGATTAAGTTTTCTTTTAACTAATTTCAATGGCGCACAATGAAGACTTGCCACACTTTGCCATTGATGGGCAAACCTCGGAGGCAGGCAAAAGGCACGAAGGCTTACCTTTTATTCCGCCCATGGCAGAGTTAGATCCCCAGCGATGGAACCCGCGGAGGGATACCTGTGAAAGACGGGGCTCCAGTCCTCGTCGCTCCTAGAGCCCTGAAAGGCAGATGCGAAGGTTGGGTCCTCAGGTTCTAGAAGAACGGGTAAGGGAGCAAGACGAATTGATAAGGAGGATGGCAGCAGACATGGAGACAATGAAGCGCCAGATAAAAGGCAAATGGGTGGCAACAAAAGAGAAGCGCAAAGGCAACACACGTTCTTACTACTCAGAAGATCGTGACAGACAAGTCACACCATCACAAGTTGAAAGTAGAAACCTTAGGTCGGGCGATACACAATCAAGGACTTCCAAGACGCGCTACTCCAAGTCTGAGAGAACAAGGACTAAAAGGTCTTACAAGGAGGGAAGCAGTTATCGGCCCCCGCATTCGCACCAAATGACATCTAGGCACACGGAGTTGCCTAGGTCGGCGGACCTGAGGATAGTGCTAGAGGAAAGGGCTCGAAGGAGAGAAGACACTCAGGCTCGCGACTCCCGCGGAGTCTCCGCACAACAATGATTGGTTCCTAGAACACATGGGAGTGTCGAGGTAGGAATGCCAAAGCTACGCCTTGCCTATGAACCAGCGGACAAAGTGTTAGCAAGGTTGCAGAGCTCGCCGTTCGTTCCGGCAATTGAGAATGCACCATTACCCTTAGGCTTCCATCAGCCTAAATTCACAACTTATGAAAGGAAGTCGGATCCCTACATGCACTTGAGCCACTTCTGCCAGGTCATGGCGGTGTATTGGCGAAACGAGGCTCTAATGTGTATCCTATTCCCTTCCAGCCTTGGTGACCTAGGTCTAACATGGTTTGAAAGGTTGCTAGAAGGTAGCATAGCTTTATGGGCTCAACTAGCAGAAGCATTTGTAACTAGATTCAGAACAAACACCAAGACACCGGTGGAGATTGACCAGCTACTCTCCATAGATATGGGCAAGAAAGAAATTGAAGTCTTACAATAATCGGTATTGGGAGACTTTTAATCAGATTGGAGATTGCCCCATAAACCTAGCTATCGCACAGTACAAACGAGGTTTGCCAGCAAGCAATAAATTGAGTAATTCAATAACAATGACATCGCCTCTTACTATGGAAGCCCTGATGGAGAGAGTGCACCAACATATTTTAGTAGAGAAAGATGGGATGCTCACCAGGGCAGAGTTCGATACAAACAGCGATGTCGGACAAAACACCTTCGGCAAAAGTTAACACGGTCGACAAGAAGGACTGACCACACAAAAATCTTTGCCCAACTGGGGGCAAAGTGGGTTGGCAGGTTTGACCAACTCTTTCTAACAAATCTATGCCCAACAGGGGGCAAAGGGGATTAGCAGGTTTGACCAACTCTTTTCAAAAAAAAAAAATTTAGACTCCTTGCCCAACTGGGGGGCAAAGGTGGTTAGCAGGTTTGACCAACAAAACTTTTTGGCACCCTTCAGCCAAGATTAGGATCTAGGCTAAAGGGGTTGGCAGGTTTGACCAACAAAAATTTTTAGACTCCTTGCCTAACTGGGGTGCAAAGGCAGTTGGCAGGTTTGACCAACAAAACTTTTTTGCACCCTTCAGCCGAGATCAGGATCTAGGCTAAAAGGGGTTGGCAAGTTTGACCAACAAAAATTTTAGACTCCATGCCCAACTGGGGGGCAAAGGCGGTTGGCAGGTTTGACCAACAAAAACTTTTTTGCACCCTTTAGCCGAGATTAGGATCTAGGCTAAAGGGGGTTGGCAGGTTTGACCAACAAAAAATTTTAGACTCCTTGCCCAATTGTGGGGCAAAGACGGTTGGCAGGTTTGACCAACAAAACTTTTTTGGACCCTTCAGCCGTGATCAGGATCTAGGCGAAAGGCAGTTGGCAGGTTTGACCAACAAAATTTTTGTACTCTTTAGTCGGGATGACAGTTACCTCGGCCAAAGTAGGTTGGCAGATTTGACCAACAAATTTTTTGGATTCTTCAACCGAGATACGTATCTCAGCCAAAGAAGGTTGGCAGGATCAGGTAAGGCCAAGCTAATTAGTTCGGCTAAATATGCAGTCGGAATGATGCAAAACATTGAAAAAGAAACACACCAACCGAGCAAAGAGATCGAAATTTTTTGTTACAAAAGGTAGGACATATAGCTCGGTTACACAAAAAGGGCATTTTTCTCATGTGATTGCGAACTCGAATGGTATATACGTTGAAGGCAAAAAGGCGAGACTATTCAAATTTTGGCATGACGGCTGTAACATGAGAACGTGGCTAATGAAGGCACGCCACATGCTAGATTAGTAGAAGGACGCGCTGACCAATTGACAAGACTTATTGAAACTGAACAAGTTTTCTAGCTCGGCAGAGTCGGGCGTTCTTAGCTCAGCTGGAGGAAAATAATCCCAATCATGCTACGCAGATGGAATTAAGGGGCAATTGAGAGGATAATTTATGCATAAATTGGGCCGAGCTAAGTAAGTCCGTTGGAATGGACCGAGATAGATATAGTCTTGGGCCGAGCCACGGACCGAGGTAATTATCTCGGTAGCCTTGGTCCTTGGTCGCATTGGTTCGGTCGAAGGTGGGCTATTAGTGGCTTGGTCTAGCAGTCGTACAATTGGCGCCGTCTGTGGGAATCGATAGCTCGACAGGAGGTCATTCCAAACACTAGGTTGACTAAATTGACTTAATTAGCACCGAGCTGTGTAAGCACGATTATGTCTTGTGCTAGCCAGAGTAAGAGTTGCAACTATCTCACTTAGACAAGCAGTGAGTAAGGAGTTATCAGAATATGCATTATCCTTGGGAATGTAATTCCTAGGAGGACTCTGCTAAGGAGAGTAAAGTCTTACCAGGATTGTGCAAACCATCTTACTTGGTTGGTAATGAGTAGGGTGTGTGATTCCTAGGAGGACTCTTATAAGGAGAGTTGAAATCCTACTAGGATTGGGCCAGGCAGAATCTATAAAAGCTCATAGCAGGACCTATGTACAAGTATCCCAATTCTTACTCTAGAATACACAGAGCTTTTGTGTCTATTGTCTATTTGCTGACTTAGGCATCGGAGAGGTTTTCGGCACACACCCGCCGGCTAGCTTACGTTTGTATTTTCAGGTAGTAAAGCGACGACATTTGGAGGAGTGCAAACTTGATTAACAGGATTATACGAGAAGATTATTTCATGCTCGTACAGGCTTTATAATCAATTGTTGTGCAAATGTCATGATTTGGTTTGTTATCCGTGTGACTTGTTAAGGCTCATGTAGTAGTCAAAGAAATTTTGTTGATGCATTAGTAAGTTCTTGAGTGAGTTTGTGGGTGATTGTAAAATGTATTACACTATTTGAGTTTAATTTCGAGGATGAAATTTCTTTAAGGAGGGTAGGTTGTAATGACCCAAATTTTTTTTTGAAAATAGCCAGCGCATAATTTAATTGAGCAAATTTTCGAATTTGATTGCCGTGTAAATTCTGTGCGAAAACAGTTCGATTTTGTATTTTTTAAAAATAGTTCCCGATCTCAGAAAATTATGAAATATTTATATGTTGTTCCCATATGAGTCGAGCACGTTGGATAAAAATTTCAGAATTTAATGATGAATATTTATTTTATGAATATTCACGAACTGATTGGTGTTCAGTTTAATTTATTGCAGAATTTGAAATTGAGTTTTGGGTGTTCGGACTAGGATTTGAGATAAATTTGTTGGGACTATTTTGGTATATAATTGGACCATGTTTGATTTATGGGTGAGACCCATGATTTAGATTTAATTTAATTTGAGTTTGTTTCATGACTAATGTTTAACTGTTTGGTCCTTTTTAATTAGATGATTGGTAGTAACCACCTTAGGAGTTGTTATTATTTATTATATAGGATTATAATAAATATTTGATAGTTGATTTTATGGTGTGTACCATATGACAAATAATTATATATGTTTATATATTAAAATAGAGATAAGATATTTGGTCAACATGATGATGGTTTTCAGATGTTGAATAATATATGATGATGATTATGTTTTTTTTGGGTGGGGGATGAATGATGATATGAGAAAATGGGCAGTGGGTTTGGTGGGTGGTGGTGGACAATTATTTGAAAAAAAATAAAGAGAGAGAGTGGTAGGGGTAGCACATGAGAAAAAGAAATGGGGTGATGAATTTGATATGATAGACACTCGGCTAGTGAGGCTCCTGGAGGGGGGTGACTGTTGAGGAGTTAAAAAAATGTTCAAAAATACGTTAGCTCTCTCTCCCTCTCTCTCTCTTTCTTTTTTCCTCTCTATTGTTACTCAATTTTTGAGCTTAGAATGGGAGTCTTTAGAGTGAGATTTTGCAAAAGTGTTGTAAATGAAAGTTGGAGAGCTCATCGTGATCTTCGCAATGGTGATCTCAGATTCATGATCAGACGATATTTGCATTTTCAGATTTGTTTTTCTTCATATTTGAGGTAAGGACCTTTTTCATATTTTTACATTAAAGCTATGTTTGGGTTATTTTATATATATATATATATATATATTTAGATTTTTGTTTGGTAATTTTTGGAAGAAAAATTATGTTGAAATGTTAAGAATGTTGACATTTTGAGATTAATTTGAAAAAAAAATCATTTTGTATTGACAATTTTGCAAAGAAATTTGAAAATAAAAATTTAATAGTTGTATGATTGTATTTACATCATATTATGATTAGATGATTTATTTTGAGAAATATAAAGTTGAATTTTTTTTATTTGGAATTTATTTTTTAGAAAAATAAATTAATGTTGAGGAATGTGGAGTAAATGCTTAAGTAGGAATTATAGAGTTGTTTTGGGATTAAAAACTCTAAAAGTGTTATATTCATGATATTTTATGAAAGATGATATGTTGATGATTAAGTTGTGTTCATTTTTATGAAAATAAAAATATAAAATGTGGACTTTCGGACTCATAATCTTAAAAATGTTACTATTGGGCATATTTCATAATTTTTGATGTAAATATCATGTTGGTTAAGTAATTTTAGAAAAAGTTGTGAAATTGTTAATGGTAGAGAATTTGGTAAAAATATTACCTCTTTAAATAGCTTAGCATGTAAAATGGTTATGTTGAAATATAGTTATGTTTGAGGGATGATGCATGTGAAGTTAGGTTTGGTATTATTAATTTGAAATTTTTTGAATATAATAAACTTACTAATTTAGTGGATTAAATTAGTTTTAGTTAAAAGGTTATATCTGTTATAGTTAAAAGTGTGTTATTAAGATTATACTATAATTTTTGATATAGTAGGATGGAAATGGTAATACTTAATAAGTATGGGATTTGGTGAAAATCATATTAGTTATCTTAGTTGAGGTGAAACAAAAAAATTAATTGAAGGTTTTGTGTGAGTCAAAACAATTGGGAAATTAATAAATAGTTTTAATATTTGGTGTGTGCTAATAGGTTATAGATTTGTCTTGAAATGACTAAGTTGGAAGTTTGTTGATTTACATGTGGTAAATACATGAACATTGACATTATTATATTATCTCTTGGGATTGTATCATGGTATTACATTGATAGAGATATGGAATTTGATCACAATGGAGCATTGTGTGGTGGAATTGAAATTGGAACTATTTTAATGCATTGTTACATATTGTATTGCATTCCATTTTATTGTTATCATGAATTTCGAATTCAATTGAAAACTATTGTTTTGAAAAAGAAATTGTTTTTGGTGAAACAAGATCATTTTGAATTGTTTTGGGTAAATACGTTGGTAAGTTCGGTTAGGGGGTGTAGTTTGATATTGGTTAAGTTGGCCTGAGTGTCCATGGTGAAAGACCAAAAACCGCGCAGATAGGTATCGAGCCTTCCAGTTAATATTGGTAAAAATGACAGATTACAGGTGTCGAGCCCTCCAATTAATACTGGTAAAAATGACAAATTGGTAGTACTTGTATAGTCTACTTGCACATACCAGCCTAGGGATTACCTGAGTCGTATTTACCATCTTGAAATTTTATTGAAATTGTTGGATTAATGTGTTTTCAAATTAGCATTGTGCATAAGATTTTCAAAAGATGAGAAAAATATTTTTAGCATGACATAGCATATGCATTCATCTAATAAGATTGTATAAAATGGATTTGATAAATTGTTTAATTATTTGATTCAATTGATAATGAGATAACTGAATGAATTGAAAAGAATGTCCTGTTGCTATCGAAACATGTTTATTTATTTAAGTTAACTTGTTGTGGTTAATTAAATAAATTGGATGTAAGAGATTATGTAATAAAATCATATGGTTTTGACATGATCTGATTTCACGTATATGTATGAGTATTTTGGTACCAGTATATCTTCTAATGTTTTAGTATGAGATTGCTCGGTAAGCTAGTGGTTGCTCACCCCCTGCCTGTACATGTGTACAGGGAATGCTTTTCGGATTTGAAGATCAAACAATGGGTTTTACTATTTCATAAGTGTAATGTAATGATGAATTGTACTACTTCATTTGTTATTTGGCTGAGTGTTATATTTTTTTTGAAAAGAGTAGTGTCTTCTCTTTTATTGTAAGTCGTTGGATAAAATTTTTGAATTTAATGATGAGTATTTATTTTATGAATATTCACAGACTGATTGGTGTTTAGTTTAATTTATAGCATAATTTGAAATTTGAGTTTTGGGTGTTCGGACCAGGATTTGAGATAAATTTGTTGGGACTATTTTGGTATATAATTGGACCATGTTTGATTTATGGGTGAGACCCATGATTTAGATTTAATTCAATTTTAGTTTGTTTAATAACTCATGTTTAACTGTTTGGTCCTTTTTAATTAGGTGATTGGTAGTAACTACCTTAGGAGTTGTTATTATTTATTATATAGGATTATAATAAATATTTAATAGTTGATTTATGGTGTGTACCATATGACAAAAAATTATCTATGTTTATATATTAGAATAGAAATAAATATTTGGTCAACATTATAATGGTTTTAGGATGTAAAATAATATATGATGATTATGTTTTTTTTGAGTAGAAGATGAATGATGATATGAGAAAATGGGCAGCATGGGTTCGGTGGGTGGTGGTGGTGGAAAATTATTTTAAAAAAATAAAGAGAGTGTGGTAGGGAGCAGTACATGAGAAAAGGAATGGGGGTGATGAATTTGATATAATAGACACTCAGCTAATGAGGCTGGAGGGGGTGACTATTGGGGAGCTAAAAAAATGTTCAAAAATACATTGACTCTCTTTCTCTCTCTCTCTCTCTCTTTTATAATTGTCCACCACGACCCACCGAACCCATGCTGCCCATTTTCTCTTATCACTATTCATCCTCTACCCAAAAAAAACATAATCATCATCATATATTATTCTACATCCCAAAACCATCATCATGTTAACCAAATATCTTATCTCTATTCTAATATATAAACATAGATAATTTTTTGCCATATGATACACTCCATAAAATCAGCTATCAAATATTTATTATAATCCTATATAATAAATAATAATAACTCTTAGGGTGGTTACTACCAATCACCTAATTAAAAAGGACCAAACAGTTAAACATGAGTCATTAAACAAACTCAAATTAAATTAAATCTAAATCATGGGCCTCACCCATAAATCAAACATGGTCCAATTATATACCAAAATAGTCCCAACAAATTTATATCAAATCCTGGTCCAAACACCCAAAACTCAATTTCAAATTCTGCAATAAATTAAACTGAACACCAATCAGTCCGTGAATATTCATAAAATAAATACTTATTATTAAATTCAGAAATTTTTATCCAACGAGATAGACTCGTATGGGGACAACATATAAAAATTTCATAATTTTCTGATATCGGGAACTATTTTTAAAAAATACAAAATCGAACTGTTTTTGCACAGAATTTACACAGCAATCAAATTCAAAAATTTGCTCCATTAAATTATGTGCTGGCTATTTTTTTTTTTAAAAAAAATTGGGTCATTACACCCTTCTTGCCAAATATATATGGAAGCAAAAATTCAAATTCAACCAAATAAAAATACGATTAATTTTTTGTAACCTAATTCAAGAGCATATTAGGAAGTAAAAAGAAAAAAATAAGAAAGAAAGGAAAAGACTATATCACCTAGTGTGTTACATTGACAAAAACAAACTCATAGCATAAACCAATAATTCAAATGAATATTATCTAACATATATCTAAACTAAACTTAGTTATAAATTTCGCATGGATAAAAGGCTTTACAAAAATATTGCGAGTAATAAAATTCACATTGATAGGAAGCTTTACAAAATTTGGATCGCATTCAAAATTGTTACTCCAATGGTCAAATTGCTATTTTTTAGTTTAACCAACTTTCAGGTGATAGTTCGGGTGGTTGTCTAGGTGATTGTCCAAATTAGCACTTTTAACAAATATTCGGTGGTGATCCGGGTGGTCGTCCACAATTTGTTGTCTTTCTCTCTATTTGTTGTGCTACCAATTTTAGTTATAGCTAAAATTTGTGGCAAATTTGACACAAGATATAGCAATTGCTATTTTTAACAGCTCCAAGACCATACCGTTGGAGCACCATAATTTTTCACACCTGCTATATTTTGCCTTTAGTAACTCATTTAGCAAACCATTATGTCAAATTATAACTTTGATAATACTATTTTGGCATACTTCATTGGAGATGCTTTAATGGGTGTACATTAGTATTTATATTTGTTCATGTCAACAACATCGTGCCATCACCCATGAGTATCATAATACGAATTAGGATTAATTTTATTTTTTTTCTTTATTAGGTGGCATGAGGTATAATTAGGGACCAACCAGGATTTCAATACCAAAAGGGCTGAAGATAAATATATATATATATATATTTCTTTTACTATATAGACAAATATATATATATATATATATACAATATGATATACAAATTATATATACATAAGAAAAAAATTAAATACCACAGAACTAATCTCTAATGGGATAAAGAAATTTTTTTGATACAAAATAAAAAGACAATGTAAGATGGTAGAAGAATGATATATATACATCTTTTATATTAAGTTGTCATTTTATTTATAAAATAAGATATATATATATATATATATTTTAAAAGTACTATTGTAAACAAAATTTTCCATGAGGCATGAGCCCTGTAATCTTCTCCAAGTTTCATTCCTGAATATAATAGAATAAATTTGAAACTATATAGATTGAGAAAAAGAAAGGTATTAGAATTTTTAATGAAGTAGTTTATTAAATATTTAATTTTATACATAAATCTCGTGTATGGTAGGAATTAGAAGTAAATTTTTTACCAATCAAAACGTATGTATTGTTCACATACACAATTGGATTTCAAACAATGAATTTGTATTTTTTTTTTACTTTTATTAATCAATAGGATAGTAATTATAAATATGAGAAGCATTACATCTAGTGGACCATTAGCCCAACAATAGCCACAAAGTCAACAGTGATCAAGCTAAAATTTGAGAATACAACCCTCATAATATAAAAGAAATATACACTACAAATATCAAACTCCTCTCTATAGGAGCATAACCCATAACTTCATAATCACTAGGCCAAACACTCTGATTCAAAAAAATTTTTAACACACCTAAAAGTGTAGATCTTTCTATTTTTCACCAATAAAAAAATTGTTACTCAAGCCAAAGGTTCAATTCTAAAAGTTTTGGGTCAATAGGTCAAAACTCTATTCTTTTGGGGTCAAGAGGATAATTATAATTTGAAAAATCATTTTGCTCCTACCTACCTATCTAGTTATCCACGTGTGATCATACCATTCGTCCATGTATTACCTACTGATCTGTAACGGCCCAAATTTCTAGCCCAAATGATAATACAACAATCATGGTTCTTTTAAGAAAAACCGAATATAAATCTCCAAACTTACATTACATGATACAATAGTTCTTCATGCAACAATACATTAATCCAACAACAAGTAAATAAACAAATAAATACCCCCAAGGAGTTTACAAGTTTCCAAGGCTTGAGTCTAGTTACACAAAACAGTTATTCAAACCCACACACATACAGCCCTTGGCTTACACACAAAGTCACAACAAAATGAGAGTCTCGTACTCTCAACACACATTTCCTCGTCTCTAGTTAGGCGGCATCACCACATTTTTTCCTGCACAAAAATCCTGTAGGGTGAGCATAAAGCCCAATAGGAAATCATTAACAAAGTATATAGATTTTATACAAGTCTTAAGAGATGAAACACACATGCCATGCTATGTCCTTTTGAAAGAAAACCACATATTCATCTTTGAAAACCATCATGCTCAATGATGTCATGCAATTTCAATTCTTCAAAACTTAACAATTCATTTCAAAAGCGGTAAATACGACTCTAATAATCTCTAGGTTGATGTCTGTAAGTAGACTATACAAGTAATACCAATTTGTCATTTTTACCAGCATTGACTGGAAGACTTGACACCTATAATCTGTCATTTTTACCAGTATTAACTAAAAGACTCGACACCTATTCAATTTCATCTACACCACTTGTCAAGACTTACCACCGTATTTACCCCAAAACCAATTCATGAAAACTTGTTTCTCAACATTCTTTTCTCAATACAAGTTTTCAAATCAACTTTTAAAGTTTAATGTAATCAAATGAATTGATATGCCAATAACACAAGATGAATATAAATATTTTTATTCCAATTAATCATCCAAGGAATAACACAATTCCCTCTTCTCAAGTATCCTCAAAATTAGTCATTTCAGGACTATTTCAACGTTTTGAACAATAACTTCCAAAATGAACAACAATTCTCATATTCCCTAAAATTCATCATTTATATAAATATAAATAAGAAATTTTTCCAAACATCCATTTATTTTGACACACAAAATAAATACAACAATATCATTCATGGATTTTCAGTCTCTTTAAAAAAAAATCCCCAAATTCTAGGTTTTCTTACCAAAACTATACAACTCAAATCTTTTGAAAGAAAACTTTCCAAAATCATCTTTTCTTTAATCAACGAAGATCAAAACCCATAAGATCATTTTAAAAGAATAAGAGACAAACCCACTTTCAAAATTGCTCAACTTCTTGAATTAACAATTAATTTTCAAAGCTATCGAAGGATGATTTTGAAAATCATCTAGATCTTGCAAATATATATATATATATATATAACTCTAAGAAAATCACTACCTCAAGTTTTGAAGAAGAAATGAGATGAAACCCCCAAAATCAACGGTGTCGAAACTCAATCTTCACCACACACAATGAAGCCCTCGAGAAGTTAACTAACTTTGATGAAAAACCTACGGCAGAACTCTAATGGATTTTGAAAAATCAAGGTTTTGATCCAATTTGGCGTAAGGAAATGTAAAGAGAAGGGAGAGGAAATGTTTTTAGAGAGAGAGAGATATACAAAAGTGATCTGAAATATCAGATTCACGAACTGATATAATATGGTTCGCTCAAGAGCGGCTTTCCAATACTTTTGCAGACAGGTCAAACTTCTGGAACCAAACATTCTCCGCTCGAGCGCATAAACGGCCGCTCGAGCGGACAAGCAACTTCGATTGCATTTTGTATTTTTGCTTCGGGGGCGCTGCCCCCTGGACCCCCGCGAGTTGACCGAGCAGCTTGATCCCCGACTTGCCCAGTCGAAGTGGCAAAACATGAAAGAATGGTCGAAACCGAGATCGCTACAACCTTCCCCTCTTAAAGAATTTTGTCCCTAAAAGGGTTTCTAGCGATCAAAACCACGCTATTTCATTTTCAAATCACAATACTAACTCTCAACCAAATTCCACCATTTCCACCATGGTTATCTTATTAACAACAACTTCCCAAATACTCATAAACATGAAATTTCCTAAAAAGTAATGGTAACTCTCAACAACCTTATGCTCAAAACAACAACACACACATCAACATGTGGTTAACAACTTTAAATACGTTTCCCTCAACACTATGGAATATTACAAAGAAAAGCAACTTAAGCATTTTCAAAGAAATCCGGATATTTGGAGCGGACTTCCGCCTCCCGTTCCCACGTTGTTTCTTCAACCCCATGGTGTCTCCACAACACCTTTACCAACGGTATAATTTTGCCCCGTAGCACTTGCTCCCGGGTATCTAATATTTGAACTGCTTGTTCTTCGTAAGAGGCATCCCCATCTACCTCCAAGTCAACCCAATCAAGAACATGAGAAGGGTCGGGTTCATACTTCCTAAGCATAGATACATGAAATACGTTGTGAACTCCCAAAAGTTGTGGTGATAAAGCTAACCGGTATGCCACTTCCCCAATTCGCTCTAAGATCTCCAAAGACCCAATGAACCTTGGAGATAATTTGCCACTCTTACCAAATCTCATCAAATCCCACCTTGGTGAGATTTTTAGAAACACATGGCCACCAACTTCAAAAGATAAATGCCGTCTCCTCTTATTGGCATAACTCTTTTGTCGGCTTTGGGCCGTAGCTAACCTCTTCCAAATAAGAACAACTTTCTCTGTTGTCTCTTTAACAATTTTCGGACCCAGTAACGGTGCATCACCCACTTCGGCCCAACAAACCGGTGATCTACAAGGTCGGCCATACAAGGCCTCAAATGGTCCCATCACAATATTTAGCTTGGTAACTATTGTTGTAAGCAAACTCAATCAACGGTAAGTGCCTTTCCTAAGGCCCCTTAAAATCAAGGACACAAGCTCTAAGCATATCCTCCAAAATCTAAATGGTACGTTTCGATTGTCCATCGGTTTGAGGATGATAAGCGGTGCTAAGAGTTAACTTAGTTCCCAACGCTTCTTGAAGGCTTTGCCATAACTGGGCAGTAAAACGAGGATCCCTATCCGACACAATTGTCACAGAGACTCCATAAAGTCGAACTATCTCTCTAATGTATAACTCTGCCAAGCGTTCAACTGAGTTGCTGGTGCACATCGGAATGAAATGGGTAGACTTAGTCAACCTATCAACAATTACCCAAATGGCGTCATTGCCTCTTTGTGTTCTAGGAAGCCCAACTACAAAATCCATGGTAACACGCTTTAATTTCCACTTGGCTATCGGTAAGGGTTGTAACAAACCCGCTGGTCTTTGGTGTTCGGCCTTCACTTGTTGACAAGTAAGGCACTTCAATACAAATAAAGCAACCTCCCGTTTCATACCCCTCCACCAAAACTGATGACTAAGATCATGATACATTTTAGTGCCTCCAGGGTGTACCGCAAGGCGTGAGTGATGGAACTTCCGAAGTACTTCCTCTCTATAAGATTCTGGTCCAAACAAACGGTCTAGGTAATGTACACTCATATCTGAGTGAACGTTCAAACATTTCTCTTCCTTCGCATTGGAAATCTGAACACGGATTGATTCCACATCACGGTCTCCTCGTTGTGCCTCTATGACCTTACTAACCAAGGTAGGTTGAGTATTCAAAGTAAACAAGGTAGCACTCTCTCCAGACTCACCCAAGTGCAAATTAAACTTGCCAATAACATCTATCATATCCCATTCCCAAATGCCCACACTTGCCAAACTACTCACAGATTTTCGACTCAAAGCATCGGCCACCACATTGGCCTTCCCTGGATGATAGTGTAACTCAAAGTCATAATCCTCCATAAATTCCATCCACCTCCGTTGTCGTAAATTCAAGTCTTTTTGAGAAAACAAATACTTTAGACTCTTATGATCGGAGAAGACTTCATACTTCTCACCGTACAAGTAATGCCTCCAAATTTTCAAAGCAAAAATCACCGCTGCTAATTTCAGATCACGGGTGGGCTAATTTTTCTCATGAGTTTTCAATTGTCGTGAACCGTAGGCCACAACTTTTCCCTCTTGCATCAAGACACAACCAAGTCCATCTCTGGACGCATCACAATAGACAGTGTAATTCAAACCCCTTTCCGGAATTTTCAAAACCGATGCGGTAGTCAATCTAGTCTTAACCTCGTGGAATGACTTTTCACAAGCCTCACTCCACACAAATTTGATACTCTTTCTAGTCAACATAGTCAAAGGTGCAGCTAGTCTATAGAAGTCCCTTACAAAACGTCGATAATACCCCACTAATCCCAAGAAACTCCGGATTTCAAAAACATTCTTTGGTTGTTCCCAATCCTGTACGGCATCTATCTTTGAGGAGTCCACAGTCACTCTATCTCTAGACACTATATGCCCCAAAAACTTCACCTCTGTTAACCAAAACTCGCATTTTTCAAATTTGGCATACAATTGGTGCTCACTAAGTAAACCCAGCACTACCCGCAAGTGAGTCTCGTTTTCCTCTTCAGATGTTGAATAAATCAAGATGTCGTCCACAAAGACGACCACAAAATGGTCCAAGTATTCCCGAAAAATTCTGTTCATAAAATCCATAAAGGAAGCCGGTGCATTGGTCAACCCAAAAGGCATTACAAGGAATTCATAGTGGCCATAACGAGTACGAAAGGCCGTCTTCTGAATGTCCTCCTCCCAGACTCTCAACTGATGGTACCTCGACCTCAAATCTATTTTTGAGAAGCAACAAGACCCTTTAAGTTGGTCAAACAAATCATCTATTCTGGGTAGAGGATACTTGTTCTTAATTGTAACTCTATTCAACTTGCGGTAATCAATACACAACCGCAATGACCCATCATTCTTCTTCAAGAAGAGAGTAGCTTCCCAAAGCGATGTACTAGGGCAAATGAAGCCCTTGTCTAAAAAATCTTGGAGTTGAATCTTCAACTCATGTAATTCGGCGGGTGAAAATCTATACGGTGACATGGAAATCGGTGCCGGGCTAGACACTAATTCATTGGAGAACTCGATCTGCCGGTGAGGTGGTAAACTAGTAAGATCTTCTGGAAAGACATCTGGGTATTCACAAACTACCATTGGTAACTCAACACGAGCCCCGTCACTCTCACTATCCAAGAGAGTTGCAAGAAGGCCACTAAGCTTGTTCCTACTACGAGGGTTAACAACTGGCGACAAGGCTCTATCAACTCGGTTCCCCAGAAAATAGAAACGATCACCACCCGAAGTACACACCGTAACTCTCTGACGGTAACAATCAATCACAGCTTGATAAGAACACAACCAATCCATGCCTAAAATGACATCAAAACTCGACATATCTAGCAACACAAAAGCAAACGGAAGTCGACGTCTGACAACTTCTATTTCACAATCACGATAACCCCAGTCTAAATCAACTGTACCCCCAACAGGTGACTCTATTCTGAGTAGAGGCACTAATCGTGCTACCTCTAACTCCAATGCAGAAGCAAATGTAGTAGATATAAATGAATGAGACGCACCCGTGTCTATCAATACATTAGCCAAAGAATTACACACAACAAAAATACCTCTCATAACTGAGGATTCGACAATCGCTGGCACGGTAACGATACACGCTACCGATTGACTTGCTCTCTCGAGCATAGGCTGTTATCGACCGAGCCGAAGCGGCTCCCTGATTGAATCGCGAAGCTTGGACTGATTGAGTCTGCTGGTGGTTCTAAGTCTGCTTCGACCTTGATGCGCCAAATGCGCCTCCCAACTGTGGGCCTCTTCATGTGCCCCAGCTAACTACACTGATAACAATTAAACCCTTGACCTTTATTTTGAGACTGAGACTGAGACTGACTTTGACTTTGAGATCGGTTAGGTGGTGGTAACATTAACTGTCCTCCTCCCTTCTGTGGGCATGAGAATGATTTGTGACCCGGTTGGCCACACTTGAAACACAAGAAGCTACTCGATGCACTTTTTCCTGGACCCGCACTAGGGAAAGGAAAAGTGGATCTAGACTGCTGTGGTTGGGACTGTGATGGATAGGTGTTCTTGCTTTTCTTGTTCTGCCTATAGTCTCCTTGAGACTCTTGGCCCCTAGACCTCGAACTCCAAAGCCTCTCCTCCTCGGCTTGTATAGAAATTTCTACGTGTGTCGCCATCTCCATAAGACGGTCATATTCCCGAATCATATTTCTGACAAGCTTGAACGTAATTTTTGTTTTCAATTTCTTTTCAAATTCAATGCAACGGCGCTCTTCCGTTGCCACCAACTCCAGTGCAAATCTAGACAATCTAGAGAAGACCGCCTCAAACTCGGCCACGGGCATGTCGAGTTGTTTGAGGTCTTTAAACTCTTGCCTCAATCTCTCCCTAGCAGTGGAGGTATGTACTTATCTTGTAAAGCAACCGCAAAGGCTTCTCATGTCGGCTCCACTCTACCCTCGGCATATTTCAACCATTGACCCGCGTCTCCCTTAAAGTAGTAACTTGCTAGAGTCACTCTTAGTTCACTATCTTCGATGTGAAACATCTCAAATGTCTTCCCAGTTTGTTCGAGCCATTCATCCGCTTTCTTGGGCTTGGGGCCACCATGGAACTCATCCAGTTTGGCCCGTAACAACTCTCTAGTAAGAAAACTCGCCCTTGACTCCGCGGTGTTCTCTCGGGCTTGATTCTCCACCCTCTACAAGTTCATAGACTCTCTTAAAGCCCCTGCCATTTCTCGAGCTAGGGCCTCCATTGCGGTTTGATCCGCTTGTCCCATATGCTCGGCCACATTAGCTTAACCTGCTTGCTCGGCCATATTAGCTTGGCCGAACCCTTCTTTTTGCACCAGAACCCTATAGACCAGTACCTCATGCACACCTTGGCGAGCCCTACCACGCCTCTGGCCTCTACCACCACGGACTTGACCCCTTCCTGACATCCTAATAAAGGACACAGCAGAAATAATTTAGCACATTAACTCATATGTGCTCGTAACTTGACTCACACGTTCGACTACAACAATTCCATATATTTCTTTACCATATACACAATTCAATTTCACTCCACGTAAGTACTTAGTCATGTAAACACATACGGACTATTCTTTTACGATGAAATCCGTCCCACGAAAAATCAAGAATTCTTAGTAGAATGATTATTGATCAAGTACCCTTCTAATAAGACCTCAAAGAATTTAACAGACGCAAACAACATCCCAAAAGTCCAATCCCATACCCATTTAGTCACATAAACATGTTATCACATAGTCACAAAATGCATAACACTTCCTAAGCATGCTAAATGAACCCATTGTGGTTAAAAAACCACTTCCCACGAGCTCCAAGTATTCAAACCCGGTAGCTCTGATACCAAGTTGTAATGCCCCAAATTTCTAGCCCAAATGATAATACAACAATCATGGCTCTTTGTAGGAAAACCGAATATAAATCTCCAAACTTACATTACATGATACAATAGTTCTTCATGCAACAATACATTAATCCAACACCAAGTAAATAAATAAATAAATACCCCCAAGGGGTTTACAAGTTTCCAAGGCTCGAGCTTGGTTACACAAAACGGTTATTCAAACTCACACACATACAGCCCTTGGCATATATACAAAGTCATACCAAAACGAGAGTCTCGTACTCTCAACACACATTTCCTCGCTTCTAGTTAAGCGGCATCACCACATTTTTTCCTACACAAAAATCCCGTAGGGTGAGCATAAAGCCCAGTAGGAAATCCTTAACAAAGGATATACATTTTATACAAGTCTCAAGAGATGAAATGCACATGCCATGCTATGCCTTTTGAAAGAAAATCACATCTTCATCTTTGAAAACCATCATGCTCAATGATGTCATGCAATTTCAATTCTTCAAAACTTAACAACTCATTTCAAGAGCTGTAAATATGACTTTGGTAATCCCTAGGTTGATGTCTGCAAGTAGACTATACAAGTGCTACCCATTTGTCATTTTTACCAGCATTGACTGAAAGGCTCGACACCTATAATCTGTCATTTTTACCAGTATTAACTGGAAGGCTCGACATCTATTCAATTTCATTTACACCACCTGTCAAGACTTACCACCATATTTACTCCAAAACCAATTCATGGAAACTTGTTTCTCAATATTCTTTTCTCAATGCAAGTTTTCAAATCAACTTTCAAAGTTTAATGTAATCAAATGAATTGATATGCCAATAACACAAGATGAATATAAATATTTTTATTCCAATTCATCATCCAAGGAATAACACAATTCCCTCTTCTTAAGTATCCTCAACAATTAGTCATTTCAAAACTATTTCAATGTTTTGAATAAAAATTTTCAAAATGAACAACAATTCTCATATTCCCTGAAATTCATCATTTATATAAATATAAATAAGAAATTTTTCCAAACATCCATTTATTTTGACACACAAAATAAATACAACAATATCATTCATGGATTTTCAGTCTCTTTTAAAAAAATCCCCAAATTCTAGGTTTTCTCACCAAAACTATACAACTCAAACCTTTGAAAGAAAACTTTCCAAAACCATCTTTTCTTCAATCAACGAAGATCAAAACCCATAAGATCATTTTAAAAGAGCAAGAGACAAACCCACTTTCAAAATCGCTCAACTTCTTGAATCAACAATCAATTTTTAAAGCTATCGAAAGATGATTTCGAAAATCATATAGATCTTGCAAATATATATGTATATATATATATAACTCTAAGAAAATTCCTACCTCAAGTTTTGAAGAAGAAATGAGATGAAACCCCCAAAATCAACGGTGTCGAAACTCAATCTTCACCGCACACAACGAAGCCCTCGAGATAATAACCAACTTTGGGGAAGAACTTAGGTCTAAATCCCAATGGATTTGGAGAAAACAAAGAGAGAAGATGACTTGTAGAGAGAGAAGCTTCCGATCTGGAATTCTGGAGAGTTTTAGAGAGAGAGAGGACTGAAAAAGTGATCTGAAATATCAGATTCACGAACTGATATAACATGGTCCGCTCGAGCATGGAATGCCCCGTTCGAGTGTCAAATACACTAACCCAGTACTTTTGCAGATAGGTCAAACTTTTGAAACAAAACATTCTCCGCTCGAGCACATAAACGGCCACTCGAGCGGACAAGCAACTTCGAATACATTTTGCATTTTTCGTAGGCGCTACCTCGACCTCCAGGCACCGCCGATTCCGCCAAGGGCGCCGCCTCAACCCCCGAGCCGATCGGCTGATCTCGAATCGCCAAACTCCAAGTGGCAAAACATGAAAGAAGGATCGAAATCGGGATCGCTATAGGGGGTGAGGAACCACTACCTCACCAAGCAATCTCATATTAAAACATTAGAGATATGAGGGTACCAAAATACTCACACATATACGTGAAATCATATCATGTCAAAACTATATGATTTTATTACATAATCTCTTAAATCCAATTTATTTAATTAACCACAACAAGTTAACTTAAATAAATAAACATGTTTCAATAGCAACAGAACATCCTTTTCAATTCATTCAATTATCTCATTATCAATTGAATCAAATAATTAAACAATTTATCAAATTCATTTTATACAGTCATATGAGATGAATGCATATGTTATGTCATGCTCAAAATATTTTTCTCATCTTTTGAAAATCTTACGTACAATGTCATTTTGAAAACACATTAATCCAACAATTTCAATAAAATTCCAATATAGTAAATACGACTCAGGTAATCCCTAGGCTGGTGTCTGCAAGTAGAGTATACAAGTACTGCCAATTTGTCATTTTTACCAAGATAATCGGAAGGTTCGACACTGTGAATCATTATTTTACCAATATTAACTAGAAGGCTCGAAACTTATCTGTGCTGTTTCTAGTCTTTCACCATGGACACTCAGGCCAACTTAACCAATATCAAACTACACCTCCTAGCCGGACTTACCAACGTATTGACCCAAAACAATTCAAAATGATCTTGTTTCACCAAAAACAATTCCTTTCTTAAAACAATAGTTTTCAATTTTAATTTGAAATCCATGATAACAATGAAATGGAATGGTAATGCAATATGTAACAATGCATTAGAATAGTTCCAATTTCAATTCCACCACACAATGTTCCATTGTGATCAAATTCCATATCTCTATCAATGTAATATCATAATACAATTCCAAGAGATAATCGAACAATATCCACATTCATATAGTCTCCACAAGTTAATCAACATTTCCAATTTAGTCATTTCAAGACAATTCTATAACAAACTATATACCAAACTTCCCATTGTTTGGACTCACACAAAACCTTCAATCAATTTTTGTTTCACCTCAACCAAGATAACCAAAATGATTTTCACCAAATCTCATACTTATTGAATATTACCATTTCCATCCTGCTATATTAAAAGTTATGGTATAATCTCAATAACACACTTTTAATCATAAAGGATACAAAATATTAACCAACCTAATTTAATCCATCAAGTTAGTAAGTTCATTATATTCACAATTTTTCAAAATAAATTATATCAAACCTAACTTAACATGTCTCATCTTTTAAACATAATCATATTTCATGAACTTAGCCATGCTTGCGTGCATTTTTGTATGATCTCGTCTTGTCATGTTTATAAATCTTGTTATCTTGTTTTGCCTTGCCTTGTTATGTGTTACTTGCTTGATCTTGTACCTTGCTTGGGGTGTAGCCAAGGTCATCATGAGCTTAGTTCACCTTTGAACCTTTGTACTTGGAACCGTTTTGGAACCCTAGTTGACCTCCATCTTCACCCCGGCATGTTTGCCGAGATGTCACTCTTTGGGCCGAAGTGTTTAGAGCCAAGGCCGAGATGTTTTGTACTAGTGATCCTTGTCCTTGGGCAGGTATGGCCTAGACCGAGATGTGGCACACCCAGGCCAAGGTGTGGCACAGCTTAGTCAAGTGTTGTCCTCCCTAGCCGATGTCTTTGTTGACCTGTTGCCGAAGCTTTGTCTTTAGCCGATGTCGTTACTTGCTGATGTGTCTTGCCATCAAGCTTGTTGAATACGCTTTGTCAGGGATTTGTCTAATCAATCAGTCACCTTTTTGAGTTGAACCAACTCGGTAATGCCACGTGTCCGAGCTGAAGGTTAAGACAGCCGACAGACTTAGAAACAAATCATTTTGTCTCAAATCTTTGTCTTAGAGAGAGAGAAGCTCTAGAAGTAGAAGGAAGGAGTTTTAGAGTGAGAAGTAGAGTTTCGAGCTTGATCCTTGTGGATCGAACCATTGGATTTGAGTTTTGAGGTTAGATTCTTGCTCTACTCTGATTGTTCTTATTGATTACCGAGCTGCATTGCATGATCGCATTTGTTTTGCATGCCATGCATTGGTTCGAAGTTGGTTTTTGAAAGAGAAAATGATGTTTATGTGTTCTTGAAGGAAAGCCTCATTTTGATCCGAAAGTTTGGAACAAGAATCATGTTTTCGTGTTTATTCTTGCATGATCTTCTTTCATGGGTACCCAGGTCCATGTTTCGAACTCATGGCATGAAATCTTGGACTTCGTAACAAGTTAAGGCCTTTGCATTCATCTCCTTCATGATCATGTTCGTCATGTTCTTCATGTTTTTCAAAGGGAAACCCAGGTTTTCCCGACTCTGCCTTTGGATGTGGCCATCGGGACCACACCTCGGCAAGACCTGGATGGTACCCAGTGTGTTTCCATGAGGTGGAAGACAGTGTTTTAGCTCCCAGCATGTTTTGCTTTGTTATTGACTTGGATTTGGTGAGAATGCCGAGGTCATTTGCATCCATGTAAAGCTTGTTTTAAGAATGTGATTTGCCATGTGATTTGTTAGGGCTTTGATCTTTGCTTTGAGCCGACACCTGAGAAGAGCTAGGTGAGTGGTGCTTTTAATGAAGCTATGTTCTACTGTTTTGATAAATCTTGCCTTGCTTTGTTTTGATGAAAGTATTTGTTAAGCATGAATGATTAGCCTGTTTCGATGTATCAAGTATAAGCCTTGTCTTGATGTTATCTTGAAAAGTCCCTTGGCTGGAGGACTATAAACTTTCGCAGCACTAAGCGTAAAAGTCCCTTGACTGGAGGACTCTAAACTTTCGCAGCACTAAGTACAAAGGGATACGGTCCTTTCTTGGAACACAAGTCCCTCGTGCTGGAGGACTCTAAACTTTCGCAGCACTATTTGTCAAAAAGGGCTGCGGGCCTAAGTGACACCAGTCTCTTGTATTAAAAGGATACGGTCCTTTCCTTGGTAGAGCCATTGTGTTAAAAGGGGGCTACGGGCCTAAGTAACACAAGTCCCTCGTGCTGGAGGACTCTAAACTTTTGCAGCACCATTTTGTCTAAATCGATTACGGAACGTACAGTCCCTAGTTTTGCCACTAATGGATTACTACACGGACTATTTGTTTGGAAAGCTTTTGGCTATGTTTTGCCGATGTCAGTGAACATCCCTGGAAACTTATAAGACTTGATAGATGAATACGGTTCATCCCTTGGCTTGGTAAAGTTTTGTTGTGTTTTGCTTGGAAAAGATCTCGACTGATATTTGTATGGTTTTGGCATGCTTTGTTTCATAAAAACTTCGGCTATATTCATGCAAAACCTTTATTATTAGTCCCATTCACTGAGTTTCCATACTCACCCTCTCTATATATATGTAGGTGATGAGCAGGACGGCGGTGACGCCTAGATATGTTTGCAAGCTTGTTTTGGATTCCTGATTTACGTCGGCCTTGTTTTGCATTCTTGTCGGCGATGCTGCTTTACACCGGCATTTTGTGTTTATGTCGGCTTTTGTACTTACGTCGGCCAATCTTGAAAATCATGCTTCTTGGCTTGTATTTCCTGTATTTTGTACATGCCGGCTTAGAAGCCTTTTGATCAAGATGTGATTTGCATTTTGTTACTTATGGACTGGTTGTAAGATCATATTGTATATGTCTTCTCATTTGATTTACGCATAGCTCTTATGGACCACTTGTATTTTGACTTATTGCTTCCGCATTTGTAAGCCCCCTATGTATACTCTGTTGTGTGTGGATTTTGATAAGTTGGCCTTCGGTAATCACGGATTACTGGCCATCACAGCACCATCCTACTAGGGGCGGGTTGGGGTCGTGACATTGAAGCTCAAAGATTAAGCAACAATGGAGAATAGAGAGAGAGAGAGAGAGAGAGAGAGAGAGAGAGAGAGAGAGAGGCTCTGTCAACAAAACCAAACAAAATGAAGAATGAAGGAAAGGAAGAGGAAATGATGGTAAGAACAAAAGGGGGGCCACCCACATGAGTTTGTTCCCCAAATATATATATATAATTTTTGTAATAATATCTCAAAATTTATAATATAAATTATAAAATGATATAATTTTTCTCACCACAAAATATAATATTTTGCTCATCACGAAAGATATACACATTTTATTCACTACAAAAATATATAATTTTTCACCATATGGTAGATACCATAAAATCAACTAACAAATATTTATTATTATCCTATATAATAAATAATAACAACTCCCAATGTGGTTACTACCAATCACATAATCAAAAAGGACCAAACAGTTAAATATGAATAATTAAACAAACTCAAATTAAATTAAATTTAAATCATGTGCCTTGAATTAAATTCCCACCCATAAGCCAAACATCACCCAATTATATATCAAAGTAGACCCAACAAATCTATCTAAATCATGATCTAAACATTAAAAATTAAATAACAAAATTTTGCTATAAATTAAACTGAATACCAATCAGTCCGTGAATTTTCATAAAATAAATACTCATCATTTAATTCTGAAATTTTTATCCAACGTGCTAGACTCATATGGGAACAACATATAAAAATTTCATAATTTTCGGAGATCAAGAACTAATTTTAAAAAATACAAAACCAAACTGTTTTTGTACAGAATTTACACAGCACTCAAATTCGAAAATTTGCTCAATTAAATTATGCACTGGCTATTTTTTTTAAAAAAAAAATTCTGGATCATTACAAAAACAAACTCATAGCATAAACTAATACTTCAAATGAATATTATCTAACATACATCTAAACTGAACTTAGTTATAAATTTCGCATAGATAAAAGGCTTTACAAAAATATTGTAAGTAATAAAATTCACATTGATAGGAATTTTTACAAAATCTGGATAGCATTCAAACTTTTTTTTTTTTTTTTTGATCGGCAAATGTTAGTTGTTAGTTATTAAATTAGCACCTATTGGAGAAAATCTCCCCACCCTTGGCAAAGCACCTAAGTGCTTGCACTCCCTTAATTCAACCCTCTAAGGGGAATTGAGTCCATGACCTCCTTGGAACTAAGCCCTAAGGAAAGCATGGTGGCCAACTAGGTTAGGCCTAGTTGGTTGGATCGCATTCAAACTTGTTCTTTCTCAAAATTCCTAGGAGCGTTGTTCTTTCTCAGAATTCCTAAAAGTGTCTCTTCACTTTCCAAAAGGTCTTTATATCAACAAACAGTGTAAAATACATATATGATAACAATTTCCAATGGTCAAATTGCTATTTTTTAGCTTAACCAACTTTCAGGTGATAGTCCGGGTGGTTGTCCGGGTGATCGTCCAAATTAGCAATTTTAACAAATATTCGGTGGTTATCCGGGTGGTCGTCCACAATTTGTTGTCTTTCTCTCTATTTGTTGTGCTAACAATTTGAATGAGTTAACTACAATAATTGATTACCCTATATTGATGGTTCTTTTTCGCATGTATTATTGGATGTGACATAAAAATATACATTATGCATGTATTTTTAAGAAAAAAAATTATTTTCATGTGTGCCATGTTGATTTTTTTTTTTAACTAATAAACGTGTCATGATGCCTAAAAAATTCTTAGTTTTTTAGACGCTGAATGTATTTTTTTATTTTTTAAAAATAAAAATAAAATTTTTTAAAATTTAAACTTATATAAGACTAAAGTTATATTTGAAATTTTATTTTTAAAGATTTTTAAATTTCAAATTATATATGGGTTAAGTATGATAGGTTAGATATAGCTATTTTATTTTTATTTTTTGAATTTTTATATTAAGATTTTTTAAATTTCAAAATTATAAAAATTTAGATAGGCTAAAATTTCTATACTATGTGTATTTCTTAACATTTATTTTTTAAAAATAAAAAATTTAGATTAATGTTTAATGTTTATAGAGTCTTTCAGTAGAAAAATACATTTCGATTAATATATAGTATATATATAAGATTTATCCTAAACTATGTATGCTTTGAACATAAAAACAAATTGAGAAATTATAAATAGATGGGACAGACATAAAATAGTTGTACTACATATGAGAATATTTTTTGTTACAACTTGCACCAAACATAGGAATGGACTTTCAACCTATACACACATGAGACTTGCATCACCAACAAAATGAAATTATTTTTCCACTATTCTACTGAAATGTAATTTTCCAAAAAAAAATATCAATTGATGGAATAGGAGTGATCAAACCATAATTTGGTGTGACTCACTACACCCGATCATTTCTCTCTTGAATGGTAATAAACCTTCCCGCAAGAATGTTGAAGAATCTAGAAGCTACTTGGTTTGAATTCAAACATCTAAAGACAGAAACCTTTGGTGAACCATGGTGACTATTGGTATTGTGAAAAAATCCAAAAGGTGTGACTCTTCCCAAAAGACACCTAAATATGTATATAAACCCATAACAGTAAGGTTGCAATACATTGAAAAATCAATGATTTTTCTAGCTTTCAAATTATCGATATTCTTGCATGATAAACATTCTCACGGAATTATCGATCATCGCCGTTGTTAGTTTATTCCTTCAAAATTACGTCATGCAACTAAAGTACTACAACGACCAAGATGTAAGGTTTCATTGAAAAAACAATAGGTTTGAGAGATGGAATAAGAAAGATGGATTTAGTATTTCCTTTAGAAAATTGGTGAGAGATGTTAGATAAGGGAGATTAGGAAAATAATTTTTTTTTCTCCATTTATTTATCTTTCCTTCTAAAAAGCATAAATTATGAAATTATTTAATATTTTTAAAATTGTTAGTTTAATGGGTTAGCCAATAGCGTTTTTTAAATTTATTTTTAATTGTAAAAAGTTCAAAAGTTTATTAGGAATTGATTGCATATAAATTGGAAGCGACAGGAGAGAGGCACATTAGTTGTATGAGAAAAAAAATAAAAAAAGAGAGAGAAAAAAAAAAAAAAAGGGAGACAGGTACATTAATTGTATGAGAGTAATTAGTTTTGATTAATATTAAATTGTGTTATGAATGTGTATGATTTCTCCGTAATTAGCGGTAACCACATTGAATTCTACACTAACAGACAGTAAACAATTGCCACATCAGGGACGTGGGCTCACACCCCAAATTTTCTTCGACTTTTCTTCTATGGAGAACTCTCTCCTCTGCCTTTGTTTTGTTTAGTGAATCAAGTTGGGAAAATTGCATTTGAGTGGAATCATGAAAAAAATAATTTTATTTTTATAATGGTGCAATTGTGCAAGTCTAAATCGTTCATGTCATAAATTTTCTATAGTAAGTTTTTACAAAAAAAAATAATTTTAGGGTTGGCAAGCATTTATTTGATTCATCAAAATCGAATGATTCGAACCAATCG
The DNA here is from genome assembly GCA_025200525.1 of Camellia lanceoleosa. NCBI lineage: Eukaryota > Viridiplantae > Streptophyta > Magnoliopsida > Ericales > Theaceae > Camellia > Camellia lanceoleosa. Next base: position 39,740,634 of record CM045769.1, read on the forward strand.
GTCACTAAATAGATGATTTTAATGACCTTACCGACAATTTTCATGTATCTAGTCATGTCTAATGAAATAGCCAAAAAACCACTACAAAAATATTCTCTTTATACTTTTGTACATATTTTTGTAAAAAAATTAAAAAGTCAATTAAAATAGTTAATTTTCTAAACAACCTTTAGTAATTTTATTTGCTATTTATGAAATATGAAAATTGAGTTTTTATTCTAATCCTCTATAACATTATCCTTTAGGTTGTGGGTTTGGAATGAGACCTATAAAATGTAGTATACAAGGATAATGTTATGTAGGGGAGCCATTGCCCCCCAAATAATGGTATGGAGGAGAGTTATTGTAACGATCCCGGTTTCGATCCTTCTTTCATGATTTACCACTTCGACTAGGCCGATCGGGGGTCGAGCTTTACAGTCACTCGCGGGGTCCAGGCGGCGCCCTTGGTCCAAGGTCAAGGCGCCCTAGCGAGGGTCGACCTTTATCTTTTGAAGATGGTGACCATGTGTTTCTAAAAATCTCACAAAGGCGGGGTTTGATGAGATTTGGTAAGAGTAGTAAATTATCTCCAAGGTTCATTGGGCCTTTTGAGATCTTAGAACGAATTGGAGAAGTGGCATACCGGTTAGCTTTACCGCCACAACTTTCGGGAGGTCACAACATATTTCATGTATCTATGCTTAGGAAGTATAAACCCGACCCTTTCCATGTTCTTGATTGGGTTGACTTGGAGGTAGATGAGGATGCCTCTTACGAAGAACGACCGGTTCAAATATTAGATACCCCGGGAGCAAGTGTTACGGTGGAAAAGTATACCATTGGTGTCGTGAAGACACCATGGGGTTGAAGAAGCGATGTGGGAACGTGAGGCAGAAGTTCGCTCCAAATATCCATATTTATTTGAAAATGCTTAAGTTGCTTTTCTTTGTAATATTCCCTAGTGTTGAGAGAAAACGTATTTAAAGTTATTAACCACATGTTGATATATGCGTTGTTATTTTAAGCATAAGGTTGTTTAGAGTTGCCATTACTTTTTGAGAAATTTCATGTTTATGCATATTTGGGAGATTGTTGTTAATGAGATAACCATGGTAGAAATGGTGGAATTTGGTTGAGAGTTAGTATTGTGATTTGAAAATGAAATAGTGTGGCTTTGATCGCTAGAAACCCCTTTGTTTGGGTAGTTTGATTTGAAATTTCGGGGACAAAATTCTTTAAGGGGGGAGGGTTGTAGCGATCTCAGTTTCAATCCTTCTTTCATGATTTGCCACTCGATCGGTTGCCGAGTCGGCCGATCGAGTCGGGAGGCGCCCATTGAGGGTCAAGGCGGCGCCACAAGTCGTCGAGGCTCGGTCGGCTCGCGAGGTCGAGGGCGCCCTTGGCTGAGTCCTAGGCGGCGCCTATCTCGAGGTGAGGGCGCCCGCTAAAACAAAAAATGCATTCAAAGTTGCTTGTCCACTCGAGCGGCCGTTTATGCGCTCGAGTGGAGAATGTTTGGTTTTAAAAGTTTGACATGTCTGTAAAAGTACTGGGTTAGTGTATTTGACGCTCGAGCGGGGCATTCCACGCTCGAGCGGACCATATTATATCAGTTCGTGAATCTGATATTTCATATCACTTTTTCAATCCTCTCTCTCTCTCTAAAACTCTCCAGAATTCCAGATCGGGAGCTTCTCTCTCTAGAAGTCATCTTCTCTCTTTGATTTCTCCAAATCCATTGGGTTTTAGACCTAAGTTCTTTACCAAAGTTGGTTATCATCTTGAGGGCTTCGTTGTGTGCGGTGAAGATCGAGTTTCGACATCGTTGATTTTGGGGGTTTCATCTCATTTCTTCTTTAAAACTTGAGGTAGGGATTTTCTTAGAGTTATATATATGTTTTTGCAAGATCTCGATGATTTTCGAAATCATCCTTTGATTAGCTTTGAAAAATTGATTGTTGATTTCAAGAAGATGAGTAATTTTGAAAGAGGGTTTAATTTTTTTTCCTCTTAAAATAGAAATTGAAGGTTTTGAACCATATTGATTGAAGAAAGATGATTTTGGGGAGATTCTTCTAAATATCTTGGAGATGAATGGTTTTGGTGAGAAAACCTAGAAATTGGGTCTTTTCTTTGAAAGATGTTGAAAATCCTTGGAAGATGTTATCATATTTATTTTGTGTACCAAAATAAATGGATGTTTTAAAAATTATTTATTTATATATAAATGACAAATTTTGTGAAAAAAATGAGAAATGTTGTTTATTTTGGAAATTGTTGTCAAAATGTTGATTTAGTCTTGAATTGACTAAATTGTTGAGATTGCTTGTGGGAATTACGTTATTATTCTCTTGAATGAATTGGATATAAAAGTATATATATATATATATATATTCATCTTGTGAAATTGTGTTGAAAAGAGGATTGAGAATTTTGATCACAATGGTATATTGTGTGGAACAATTGAAAATGGAAGTAATGTTGCATTGCATTATTAAGCATACATTGGAATTTCAATTCATTGGACTATGTTAAGCTTTGGAAATTTGCATTGAGAAAAGAATGTTGGGAAATGGGTTTTCATGAAATGGTTTTGGGGTAAATACGGTGGTAAGTCTTGATAGGTGGTGTAGATGAAATTGTTTAAGTTGGTCTGAGTGTCCTTGGTGAAAGACCAGAAAGTCGTGCGGATAGGTGTCGAGCCTTCCGGCTAATACCGATAAAAATGACAATTGGTAGTACTCGTATAGTCTACTTGCAGACACCGACCTAGGGATTACCAGAGTTGTATTTACCGCCCCCTTTAATTAAATTGATAAATTTTGAACAGTTGAAGTTGCATAATGTAACAACCCTCACTTTGCCTTAGTCATGCTCACATGCATTTATATGATTTTGTCTTGTTAAGTTGCATTCATGAGATCCTGTTTTGTTTTATCTAAGTGTTGTTGCATGCTTTGTTCCTTGTTTGGTGTGTGTTTAGCCGAGGTCATCTTAAGCCCAGGTTACACCTTTGAACCTATTACACCTAGGACCACCTTGGAACCACTTTGGTTGACCTCAACCTTCACCCTGGCATATTGGCCGAGATGTCATTATCTAGGCCGAGGTGTTCATCACCAAGGCCGAGATGTGTATTATCTAGGCCGAGATGTTATCTTTGCACCTAAGTGATCTTGTTCTTGGACTGGAATGACCTAGACCGAGGTGTGGCACATCTAGGCCGAGGTGTGGCACAGCTAGGCCAAGTGTTATCCTTCCAGCCGAGATCATTGAGACCTTACTTGCCGAAGCCTATGTCTTGATCCGAGGTCATTACCTACCGGAATGCCCTTGCCACCTTGCTTGTTATACACACTTTGTCATACTCTTGTCTTGTCATTCAATCACCTTTTTGAGGAGATCCAATCCGGCGTTGCCACGTGTCCCAGCAGAGGGTTAAGTCTGCTGGTAGTAGAGAAACCCACATCATTTTGTCATATCTTTTGCATGGTAGAGAGAGAAGCTCTAGGAAGAGGAGAAGAAGTTCTTAGGGGGAGAGGTAGATTTTCAAGCTTGATCTTCAAAGTTCGAACCGTTAGATCCGTGTTTTGAGGTTAGATTCGTGATCTACTCTTGTTGTTCTTTATGTTCATCTAACCACATTGCATGATCTAGCATGATTCATGAGCCATGCATTGATTTAAAGCTTGTTTTAGAAAGAGAAAATGATGTTCTTGTGTTCTTAAAATAAAACTATGTTTTGATCTGAAAGTTTGTATTAAGATCCATATTTTTGTGTTTGTTTTTATAAGATCTTCAAGTATGGGTACCAACGTCCATGTTTTTGAACTCATAGCATGAAATCTCAGATTTGTAGTAACAAGTTATGATTTTAGCATTCGTGTTCTTCATGTTCTTCAAGGAAGGAAACCCAGATTTCCAGACTTCACATTTCCCTAGGTGTGGTCACTGAGACCACTCTTGCCTAGATCTCACACTTAGGCCAAGCATCGTATCTCACCTTAGCCTACCTTGCATGATCACTTGCACCATTAGTCTATCTCGCATGAACACCTCGGCAGACAGCCGTTTGCCGAAGCCCTGGTAACCACACCTCGGCCAAGAGGTGTGGGACCTCGGCAAAGACTTGGTTGGTACCCAACATGTTTTCTCCGAGATGAAAAATAGTGTTTTAACTTCCAGCATGTTTTGCTTTGACTTGACCTAGTTTTGAAAGAAATGCCAAGATCATTTGCACTCATGAAAAGCTTGTTTTAAGAATGCATTTCATACCCATCTTTGAGCATCTCTTCTTGTCTTCTTGAAGTGCATTCAGTAGACTTTATTATGTATTTGTAGGACTTGGACCCTTGCTTTAACCTCGACGTCTGAAGAGCTATGTGAGTGGTATTTTTAATAAACCTATGATATAAAGTTTTGATAAAGCTTTGTTTCGTTTTGGAAAAGTATTTGATCAAGCATGAATGATTATCCCTAGTTTTGTATCAAGTATTATCTTATTTTGATGACATTCTGGGAAAGTCCTTAGTGCTAGGGGACTATAATGCAACTAGTGCGTTTGTCTTGGAAAGTCCTTAGTGCTAGGGGACTATAATGCAACTGCACCCTTGTTTGAGATATCTCCCTTGTTTAGCCACTGACGGTTTTCCGCGTGGGTTTGTCCGGAATGTCATCGTTTGGTATTATGTAGATGTTATTAACATCCAAGAAGCTTTAAAAGATTCGATAGATGAACTTAGTTCATCCCTTGATTTTGTATAAGCTATGATATGTATTGTTTTGGAAAAGATCTCGGATATCATTCATTCAAACCTTTATTACCTATATCATTCACTGAGTATCCAAGCTCACCCTCTCCTTATATATATGTAGGTGACGAGTAAGAAGGCGGTGACACCTAGATGATTATTTCCAAGATGTTTTGGATTCATATTTTGTAGCATCTTGAAGATTATGCTTCTTGGCTTTGTAATTCATTTCTTTTGTATATGTCGGCTTGAGAAGCCTTTTGATCAAGATGTATTATGTACTTATCTTATTGTAATCAAGTTGTAAGACCATGTTAAGATGTATGTCATTTCATTTAATCTATGCACAGCTCTTATAGACTAATTAGATTGAAATTTATTGCTTCCGCACATGTAAGCCCCATATGTGTACTCTGACTGTGTGTGAATCCTTGTAAGTTGGCCTTTGGTAATCTCGGATTATTGGCCATCACGGCACCATTCTACTAGGGGCAGAATGGGGTCGTGACACATAACATCATTGAGCATAATGGTTTTCAAAAGATGAAGATGTGTTTTATTTTCAAAAAGGCATGGCATGGCATGTGCATTTATCTCTTGAGACTTGTATAAAATGTATATACTTTGTTAAGGATTTCCTACTGGGCTTTATGCTCACCCTACCGGATTTTTGTGCAGGAAAAGACGTGGTGAATCCGCCTAATTGAGGACGTGGAAATGTGTGTGTTGAGAGTACTAAAGTTCTCATTTACTGTGATCCTATTTGTAAGCCAAGGGCTATGTATGTGTGGGTTTGAATAACCATTTTGTGTACCGGGCTTAAGCCTTGGAAGATTGTAAACCCTTGGGGGTGCTTATTTGGTTATTTACTTGTTGTCGAATCAATGTAATATCGCATGAAGAACTATTATTATTATGTAATGCAAATATGGGAAGTTATATTTGGTTTTCCTTTAAGAGAGCCATGATTGTTGCATTATCATTTGGGCTAGAAATTTGGGGCGTCACAGTTATTTATCTACAGAGAGTCTCTAACCATGTATTTCCCAGACCCAAAAAAAAAAATAAAAGAAAAACTTATACAATCCAGGTAAATTACAAATATACTCCTTAAGGTTTGTTAAAATATAGATTGTCCCTTTTAGTTCTGAAAATTATAAATACTTTATCGTCAGATTTTTGATAAGTAATTTTATTTCCACATTGATTCTTCTTAGTTCACACACTTAATGAAATTTTTTGTTAATACAATTTTGTCTTAGAATAAAAGTACCATCCTTTATTTTTTTTTCTCCCTAAACCCTAATTCTAAAACATCACAACCATCCTCCATTACCAGTGCTACCTCTCTTATTCATCATCCCCTTTGTCCCCCTCCACCTACAATTATCTTCCATATTGAACCATATACCCCTACAAGTCTCCTTCAGCAAACCAACAACTTTTGAGGTTGATTGTAGGGGTCTAAGATGGGAAGGGGTGAGCTAGGAGTGGTGGTGGTGTTGATGAAAGGGGAGAGTGGCAACAACAGTGGCGAATGAAAGGTGAGTGGATGGAAGAAAAACTAGGATATTAAAATTGAAGATGAGAGTATTATTGGGATAAGAAAATATGTACTAAGAATTATTTTTTGATGTGTATTGATTGAGAAGGTTTTCATTAAGTGTGCACAGAGAGGAATTTGTGTGTGAAAATAGAATTAAGCATTTTTCATTTAACAGGAGTTTTTAAAAAAAAAAATCCTAACTACTCCCCTATACAACAATTAAATTATAAAATTATTAATTGAAATATATTTTTTAAATTATTAATTAATTTAATAGTTAATTAATGAAATAAATTATTTGCAATGCCATTAAATAGAAAAAGATTTGTCAATATTATTGATCTATAGTTGCTGGGGGGTTATCATCTCTCTCTTTCTACGCATGGAAGTCTTTGGATTGTAAAAACAAAAATGTTATGAATTCATTCTTATCAATATATAATTTACTCTAAATGTATTTGTGTGATGAAAATTAAATTGATGAAACGTGAAATTTGTGATTAAAATGAATTCAAATTATTAATTTTTTTTCTGAGTTTATAAGTCTAAATGTATAGTGTTATTTTTTTTTTTTTGATCAGCAAAGAAGAAACCTTTATTGATGGAAAAACAAACAAGATTCGAGATTACATCAAAAAAGGGGAGGAGGGGAAGAGCAGCCTGCATCATAGCAATCAAACCCAATCCCAACTAGGTTGGCACCGAGAAGAGAGCCCTATCATTTGCAAGGACAACCCCAGGAGTTTGGTGAGGAACCAAACCCGAACAGAACAGTACAAAGAGGATCAAAACAGAACAAAAACTAAACAAAACCTAAGCCAAACCAAAAGAGCTCAAAGCACACACACACAGCCGGGCTCACCTAAGCCAAATTGCAGACCACCAAGTTTCAATTGCAGACCACCGCCAGACCACGGTGCTTGCACACCCTCTTACAGTCAGAACTTAACACAGGTCCTCATTGGGCTGGTGAATCAGAGAAGGAACCATTGACAGCCTGGGAGTAGAGTAGGCCATCCCAACTAATGTACTTTTGTGGATCATTGCATGTATTGACCAAGAGTTTTCCATTAAAAACTACATGGATCAACGAAACCAATCTACTAGAGCCCAGACCAAGACCAACCCAAACCAATCTACTACCCTCTTGGACATACAACAAGCATACCCAAATCTGCAGCACAACAAAAGGACATACAACCAACCACCAAATCTGCTGGTAACACCAACAAGCAGAGCAACTGACAGCAGATCAACCAACTGATAGAGAAACACAGGCCCAGCAGGCTCAAAGCTTGGAAGGAGGAGTAGAGGTTCATGATCAGCAGACTCGAATGACCCAAATTTATTACATGTAAAAGATGATCCACTCTCCTTATTTGCATCTTCTAAGCTGCTGGATTGTTGTTTCTGAAGGTCTTGAAGAGGAACACTATTTGTTTCTCATCTGTAGGGACATAGGAGAGATTCACACCTTTTTCGTTACAAGCAGTTTTGTCCGTTGTACGCAGCAGATCACCATAAGACCAGCCAGATCTGTAGTGCAATAGTGCACTAGGAACATGACAGACAAAGCCATCATGCTCATTCACACCTCAGATTAGCATAGCCAAACACACAGATCCCATTAATCAACTGAAATGAACACCCAATAACGACAATGATCCATATGATTTTTGAGAAAGAAACAGTTTGGTGTTTAACCATCCAGAACTGATCATCACCACCAAAGACTGCAAGCACTTCTTAGCAAACCATCACGCAGGGCAAGTGGCGGCTTCAGACGGATACAAAATTGAACCTGAGATAAGTTAAAGACAATATCATTAATGGAGAATGCCATTTTGGTTGGGGATGATTTGACCCACATCGCTATTCTTACTTTAACAAGCTCCCATAGATCCCTTAAATTAGGTTGTGAACCATTAAACACGCAATCATTTCTATGCTTCCAAATAGACCAGAGAACTACTAGAGGCACTACCTTCCATATTACCTTCTCAACCTTTTTCATAGTACAAGCTGACCACCACTGAAGCAATCCTTCCACTGAGTTTGGCATAACCCATTGCCATCCCCACCACTCCATAACATGAGACCACAGACGCCAAGCAAACAGACACAGGAGCAAAATATGGGAGGAGGTTTCCACCTCCTGTTGGCAAAACACGCAGCTGACATTTGCAGATTCATCCAAGATCCCAATACGCTGCAAGAAACTAGATGTTTTCACCTTACCTTGCCAAGCCAACCAGCCAAAGAATTTGACTTTTGGTGGAGCACAGTTATTCCAAACAGCTGCTGTCGTGTTCCTAACTGGCCCCAAAGATAATTCACAGCACTTGTACACAGATGCAACAGAAAAGACCCCCGATGGGTCAGCCTTCCACTTCCATATATCTGGCCTTAAATCCGTGGGTACTGGCGCGGCTCTGGTTGCAGCTTGTAGTTTATTAACCTCCTCCTCTTCCCACGCCAGCAGAGTTCTCCTAAAGCCGAGTTGCCAGCCTTGATTCCCGCCTCGTCTGGTGTAAAATTCAGCAACTGATCCATTCTTTTCCGTAGATAGAGAAAAAAGTCTGGGAAATTCTTCCTTAAGGCACAACTCCCCTGCCCACTTATCAGACCAGAACTGAGCTCTCTGCCCATTCCCCAACTGAATTGTAATGTTTGCAAGGAACACATTATGAATCACTGGCTTGGAGGTCACTGCACGAATGATATCTGACCAGATTTTTGAGATTCTACAATTTCCTTCCATTTGTGGCAGCCAACTCCCACCCCTCATATTATACTTTGAGCAAATGACTTCCTTCCACAAAGAGTGAGTCTCAGCCCCAAACCTCCACCACCATTTCAGTAGTAAGCAAATATTCATGTCCGATGAGCTTCGAGGCCCAAGCCTCCCGAGTTTTTGATTTGGCCATGTTAGCCCGGTGACCATATGGACTTTCCTTCTAAGATCGACCCTCCCCATAAAAAGTTAGATTGAATGCATCAATTTATTTTGCCACCCCTCTGGTAGTTTGAATAACGACAAATAGTAGATAGGCAGATTACTCATAATGAGACTTAATCAAGGTTAGCCTTCCAAAGCGATAACACCCTTCTTTTCCATGTGGACAATTTATTTAAACTTATCCAAGATGGTTTCCATGTGATCTTCCTACTAGGGTTAGCACCAAGAGGTAGCCCGAGAAACTTTAGCGGAAAGTCTGGTAGGCACAATTTAACATAGTGGCAAAGCCTTGCATCACCCTTCCTCCACTCCAATACCAAATAACACACTTTTGTGATAGCTAATTCCGACTCGATAGAATTTCAAAGCAGAAGGATTCTTTTGATAGTCACCACTTCCTCCACTCGGCTTCACGTAACGATTGTATCATCCGCAAATTGTAGGTGCGATACTTTGACCCCATTATTTCCAATGACCACCTTTGATTAAATCTAGATCCTTTGCTCTTTCGAACAAGACATTCAAGCCCTCACCACAACATTAAATAGAAAAGGGGACAATGGATCACCTTGTAAAACCACGCCGAGGCGAAACTCCTCGATGGCGAACCGTTCACTAAGACTGACACTCTTGTAGATGTAACACACGCTCGCAACCATCGCCCCCACCTTTCCCCAAACCCAAAATTGGATACCATGTGGAACAGAAACTCCCAGTTGACTGAATCATAAGCCTTCTCGAAGTCTAGTTTGAGTACCAAACCTTTCTTGTTCGATTTACGCCACCCATCAACTATCTCATTGGCTATAAGAACCCCATCCAAGATGTGTCTACCCCCCAGAAAAGCTGTTTGGGACTCGCTAATAATCATGGGCAAAACAGGTTTCAACCTATTAGACAAGACTTTAGCTAGAATTTTGTACAGCGAACTTATGAGGCTAATGGGCCGATACTCATTCAAGCTGGACGGGCTATTTACTTTTGGAATCAACGCAATGAAAGTGCTACCTATCCCCCTAGCCAGATTAGCATTCTGATGAAACTCCCTAAAAAATTGCATCACCTCAGGTTTGACAATACTCCAGCATTTCTTAAAGAAGGTCAAGTTAAATCCATCCGGCCCGGGTGCTTTGTTGCCATCACAGCTTGTAATAACATATTTGACTTCCTCTTCTGTAAACTCTGCTTCCAAGAGGTCTACTACATGCGTACCACCAATATTTTTGAACTGGCCGGACAGTTTCGGCCTATCCGCCCAAGTTTCCGAAAAGTGGGTCAAAAAATGGTTCTTCACCGCATGTCTAACCTCCGAAGGTTCCTCGAGCCTTATGTCATTCACTAATATTGAGCATAAAGAATTTCTGCTATTTCTACTGCTGGCCATAATATGAAAGTACCTTGTGTTCCTATCTCCCTTTGTGGCCCAGTTAATTCTGGACTTCTGCAGCCAGATCCTTTCCATCGTTTTATTCAGCTTCCATATTTCCCCCCTTAATTCCTGCCTACGAAGTTGTTCATCCCCCAGAAGCACTCTTTCCTCTGCAATTAATTCAATAGCATGGGCCTCCTCTTCAACAATCTTCAACTTATTTTCAATCAGCCCAAACACAGTAGAATTCCACACTCTTAGCTTCTGTTTCAGAGCTTTAAACTTCATAAGGCAGCGAAAACCAGCCCACCCTTCCACCTGATATTCTGACCAAGTTTTCTCCACTACGGATGCGAAGGTAGGGTGAGTAGCCCACGCATTGAGGAACCGAAAAGGTCGCGGACCCCAATCTCTTTCATCCTCTATCAAAAGTATGGGACAGTGGTCAGACAGCTGCCTGGAGAGTCCCCATAACTTAAGATTGAAATTTTCAAGCCAAACAGGATCGAGCAAGAATCTATCTATACGACTCCATTTCTCTCTAATTTGTGAATTGCACCATGTAAACTTCCTCCCCAACATTGGTACATCAAACAATTCTAATTGATCTATCATGGAATTAAAATCCCTCATTCCTCTGTCACGTCTAGAACATCTAATTCTTTCGGAAATATTTCTTATTTCATTGAAGTCTCCCCCCATACACCAAGGCCCAAAAAAATTATTCTTCAGCCGAGCAAACATATCCCAGACTTGTTGCCTTTTAGCCACATCCGACGGGCCATACACATTAACCACTACACAGTTAAAAGAGGAGAAGAAGGTACTTGCCAAGAGTATGAAATTGCGATGGCCACAGCAAGCTTCCATTTGGAACACCCTCGGATTCCATATACAGAGCAGCCCGCTAGCACGGCCTTCCGCATCCACAGCTAAATACGCAAAATTGTCCTCGTACCAGATGGATCCAACTACTTCGAAAGTGATAGAAGAGGACTTTGTTTCTTGGATCAACACCAAACTGACTTTCCTTTCTGCTAGGTTTTGTCTAATCTTTCTCCTTTTCTCAGGTCTTCCCAAGCCTCTGACATTCCAAGATTGTATCTTCATAACAAATTACTATATACTCCGTAATCACCTTGAACCTTGCAGCTCAACTGGCTCCAACACTCCTCCTGGCCACTCTCCGTTTATCATTGGCCTCTAGTTCCTCTAGCTTTCTAAGAATCACCTTCTCCTTGCCATCACAGACTACACCCAGCACTTTCCCGATCTGGAGAGTTGCTGCTGCCTCTGAACCTCGGGACCGATCTGCAGTGGTCTTGCTGGCCATGGAGAAGGAAATCGCAGCAGCAGCAGTTCGGAAGACTGCCCCTTTCCCAAAATTCAACTTGGACATCATGGCTTTCCTCCCCCCTTCCTGCTTCCCTTACTTCAGAATATTCTGCCGAGTACTAGCCTCTCTCTTCTCCTTTAGTTTATCCTTACGCAGTGAATCTGGGTTCACCCTCATTTCCACGGAATTGGGCTTCACATGCCCATTGACAGATTTACTTAAATTTGGAGTGCATAAGTCAGATCCATTACATGGGTTTACAGCCCAATGGGCCGGCCCCTCCTTATTTATACCGTAGTGGTCCCTATACAACGCCACTTCCAAATTTATTCCTGGTTGAAGACCAGCAGAACCACTCAAGCTTTTTATAAAACCTGGAGTGCACGCCTCATCATTCCCACTACCTGTACCCTCCTTGGTTGCTTCACCTACTGCTGACATCCCTTTATCGAGTGCAAAACCTTCCTCGGACAGTGCCACCATCGTGCCTGACTCCTCCACCACCGAAACCTCCCTCAGTCTTTCTTCCTCCTCTAAGCCTTTACACGAGACTTGAGTTATCGCCATACCTCTTAATTCCACCCCACAGCCTTTTTCCACCTCAGCACTATATGATTTTAAGAGCATCTCTCCATCTCAATAGCTGCTAATTATTTGGTGGATAAAAGTGAGCATCCAAGAAAGCTAATAAACCACGTGGATTAGTTGGGTGGGTGATTTTTCTCTCCAAAAATAATTGAGAGTTCTAAAAAAAGGAGTTTTAGATATTTGTGTGTATTTCAAAATTGTGCACATATTAAGAAAGTAATAATTTTGGTCTATTTTGGTAATTGGTTTAAAAGTTAATTTTTTGATTTGTTGACTTTTTTAAGTCACATCATGTTTTTACTTTTTTACACATTTTTTCAAAAAAAAATCAAAAAAAATCAAAAAAAATAAAATAATCAAAAAAACTAGCTTTTAACCTACTTCCCAACACAAACCTTTGGCCTATTTTGGCAACTCCGTTAAAAGTCAACTTTTTGGCTTTTTAATTTTTGTGAATTACATCACATCTCTACTTTTCTGTACGTTTTTTAAAAAAAGCCAAAAAAAGTTATAAAGTTAGCTTTTAACCTACATTCCAAAATAAAATTATAATTATTCGTGATATATGTTATGATATTTTGTGATGAAATTACAAATATTGAATTTATGATGTGTACCCTAAAGTTAAAAATTATAATATTATGACACTTTGTAATTTTCGTTATAATATTTTATCGTGAAAAAAATTATGACTTTTGTGGTAAAAAAATGTTATGACATTTTGTGTTTATATTATAAAAATTTGTAAAATTTTATAAAAAAAATTATAAAAGGTATACCATATGCATCATTAACATCATAGTATCTTCCTTTTCTCTATACTAATTGTTGGTATGGTGTGTAGGATTGCCTGATGCATATTGAAATTGTGATAATTGATTTAGACCTCCTTTGGGTCATTGTGTGGATTGTTGAAATCACTGTGTAGTTAGGAGCTAATCCTCTGCATTTGCAGATGCATATATGGAAACTTATGATATGTTGGTTACATTGACAGTTTTATTGCTTTGGCTTTTGTTAGTTTATGGCATTCATCTAAAAAAGTTATATATATATATATATATATTAGCATATGCACGGACTAAATAAATAACTAAAAATAATTTTGAAATTAAATAATAACATAAAATTTATTTAAAAAGTATAGAAAAATAATTTAGAATGAATTAAATTTTAATCATTTTATTAGAATATATATATATATATAATATATATTGCAGTTATTATGTCATTAATTGTATATTTTAAATTCACAATAAGAAATAGATGTCATAAAATAAAAATAATTGGTAAAGGTGAAAAAAATAGAATAATTACAAAAAATATATATATTAATGATAAAACAAAAATAAATTTCATTTTATAAATTTATAGTTTTAGTTTATTCTATATTAAAGTTTGTCATAAAACTTAAACATACCCTTTAGAAATAAATAATATACATATATATATATATATTGATAAAATCGTTAAAATTGGTCAAAAGTATAGCCAACTTACACAAAAATAAATTAATTTAAAAATTTTAAATTTTATTTTATTTTAAAATTTAAAATGTTTTCAATTGAAACATGCATAAGACTACAATATTAAATGGGAGCATATGTTTACTTGGGTTGTTTGGGAAGTGGGATTTTAGCCTAAAAATCTACAAAAAGACAAAATAAGCTAAAATAGCTAAATAAGACAAAATGTCACATTAAACCCATAATCATTTCACTTTTTCTCTTATAAATATCACATCTAACTACAAAAAATCCAAGTTTCGGGGTGTTTGGGAACTTAGTTTTTGGTTTTTTTTTTTTTTCACTACAAGACAAATGTTTTACAAAATAAAAAAAAAAAAACAAATCCAAAAAAAATATCACATCAAACCCCATAATTATTTCACTTTTTCTCTCACAAACATCACATCCAACCACAAAAAAACCCAACTATCTTCCCAAATACAAAAAAAAAAAAAAAAAAAAAAAAAAAAAATTCTCCAATAATATCTTACAACTAAAAAAATCCACTTCCCAAACACCCACTAAAATAGCCTATTAAAATAGCAACTTTTCAAACATCCACTTTATATAACTGATGAAACAACTCATTTTTTTCTTTTTTTTCCCGATGTGGAATTGTGTAAAATAAAATTTAACAATTATTCGGGTGGGAAGTTTATTTCGAATCCAACAATATTAGTCATTTAATCTTTAGTTAGGTCAATCTTTGGTTTATTTCGAATCAAATATATTTTAATAAAACTGTTAAAATATATTTTAACAAATCTAACAAATATATTTTATTTCGAATCAAACAAATCTAACAAATATATTTTAATAAAACTGTTAAAATCGCGGTTAAATCAACGAATCGGTCAAATCAAAAATGATTTAGCCTAATCGATTAGGTTAAAAAGCTAACTAACTTACACAAAAATTAATTAATTAAAACTTTTAAATTTTATTTTAAAATTTAAATTGTCTTAAATTGAAACATGCACAATATTACAATATTAAATGAGAGTCTAAGATTCACTTTATATAAGTGAAACAACCCACTTTTTCTTTCTTTTCCCGATGTGGGATTATAAAATGAATTATAAATTGATTAGAATTTTATTTTTATATGATTAAATAAGAACTAGCCAATGGAAAAAAATTTAATTGTTTAAAATTAAGAAATTCAGTATGAGAAATCGCGGTTAAACCAGTAAATCAGTCAAATCAAAAACGGTTCAACCTAATTAGTTAGGTCAAATGACCAACCAACTTATACAAAAATTAATTAATTAAAATTTTTAAATGATATTTTAATTTTAAAATTTAAATTGGCTTGAATTGAAACATGCATAACACTACAATATTAAAGTTCACTTCATATAAGCAAAACAGTCCACTTTTTCTTTTTTTTAGGATGTGAGATTATAAAATAAAACTTTACAATTATTTGGACAGAAAATTTATTTCTAATCAAGCAATCTCATTCGTTCAATATTTAATCAAATTATTCTTTAGTTGATTTTGAATCAAACAAATCTAATCAATATATTTTTAATAAAATTACTAAAATCGTGGTTAAACCAACGAATGAGTCAAATAAAAAATGATTTAGCCTAATCGGTTAGGTCAAAAGACCAACCAACTTATACAAAAATTAATTAATTAAAACTTTAAAATTTTTATTTTAAAATTTAAATTATTTTAAATTGAAACATGCACAACATTGCAATATCAAACGAGAGTATAAAATTGACTTTATATGAGTAAAACAATTCACTTTTTCCTTTATCTCCCGATGTGAGATTATCAAATAAAACATAGATTAATAAGTTAGCTTAATGGAGATTTTCTCAATTGTCTAAAATTAAGAAAATCAAAAAAATTAATATGAGATATCGAAGCTCTTACAATACTTCTCACTAAAAACGGTTCAGCCTAATCGGTTTGTAGCGACGCTAATTTTTCGTAGGTCATATTTATTATTATTACTTATTTTATTTTTGACTTGATTAATTGTGTGGTTACATGAAAATTTAATAAGATATTTAATTAATTTAATGTGATATTTAATTATATATAATTAATTTAAAAATTTATATATTATTATATATAGAAAAGGTGTTAGATATAATATTGACCTTATATTTATATTTGTATATGTTATATTTATGTTGTTCTTATATAATATTATATAATATATCAATTAGATTATAAGTGTTAGAGCCTCACAAAGGAAAAAAAAAAAGAGAGAGAGAGAGAGAGAGAGAGAGAGAGAGAGAGAGAGAAAACAGCCGAAAGAGAGAGAGAGAGAGAAAGACTATGTGATTTATCATCAAAGGTATTAATCATAGAAGCCAAGCACAGGAGTCGAGAGAGTGAGAGAGAGAAAGGGGAAATAGAGGTGAGGAAGAGAGACAAAAATAAAAGGGGTTAGGGTTTTATTTTTAGTGACTCTATTAATTTTTTAAGTAATTCTTTGATTTTTAAAAAAATATTGTGAGTGCAAAATCTACTTTTCTGGATTTATGTTTATTTCGTTATTTTTATTTATTTATTTGATGTTGGTTTGATATGGTATTTGTATGAAGATGTTGGTTTGATTTTAATTATTTTAGTTAGTTGTGTATGCAAGGTTTAGAGTTTTTGTATATATTTATTTTGTAGGTGTAATCATACTCATGGATATATGAAATTAAAATAAATTACGAACCCATAGATAAACTCATTACACTCCACCATGACTCCATGGATTGTTATTTTATTTGAGTGTTTGTGAGAAAGAGTCTATAAAAAAAAAAAAAAAAGTGAGAATTATAAGATTTATTTGAATGCCTTAGGCTTGGCATTGTTATGTTTGTTCTCATGAGTAGATGAGAGATTGTGTATATATATATATTGTTGCCTCGTTCTCAAGAGTAGACGAGTGCTTTGATTTACGTGCGTATGTATATGCTAACCATCTGGACAGTGTAGGTCAAACTCGAGACGATATCCCTGTGCAAGTTTGGCTTCAGAGCGGTGTTAGGTATACAGGAAGCACATGGGATATATGTGTAGGCCAGAAGTGAAGGACCGAAGTGGTGGAGTTAAGGTACAGAGAATTTAATTATGAGTTTATTGGTATAGTGTGAATTGTATCAATTTGTACACGTTGAAAAATAATAAACAACCTCAATAAATTACGAAATTTGGGCAGAAGCATGTATACGTAATTCTAGACAACTTTTGTGTTTTAACTTTTTACTAGAAAGATCGATTAGAACTTGTAATCAGATGATCTTTGTTACAATAGTTTTTATTTATTTCAGTATTGCGGATTTTACATACTGTCTTAACCGACGAAACGAGCTCATTTTTATTGGTGCCATGTAAATTAAAGTAAAACATTATTCTGAGCATTTTTCGTATTTTGAACTTTTCCCAAAAAAATCATCTTAGGGCTATTTCTTTTCGTTTTCAACTTTAGATTTTTCGATTGAATTCCCACCACGATCGTGACACGTGGTTAGACAGGACATGGCCACGTCTACTCACACCACTCACTCCAAACAGTGATTACTATTTGGTGTGAGTACGGATTTAATCTCTGCCTTACACGTCACCATCCATACGTCCATTGACGGATGAAATTGCCTATCGGGTACAATTTGAACGCAGGAGGGGGGGGCGCTATATTACTAGCGCCCCCCCAGCTGGTGTGACCTCCCCCTATATAAAGCCTCGACTAACAACATTCACACCTGTGTAAGTTAAGTGTTAAATAAGCTAAATAATGCCTCGCCAAGCCTCTTTCCGTTTTTATGCCAAAAATGTTTTCCTCACCTACCCACAATGCCCATGCCCAAAAGAACAACTCTTAGAACTCCTCCAATCTCTCCTCCAACTCTCCTGTCAGCCATACTACATACTTGTCGCAAGGGAGCTCCATGAAGATGGAAACCCTCACCTTCATGCCATGGTTCAATGCACAAAGAAGATCCAAACTTCCAACTCGAGATTTTTTGATCTCACTGGAACCAATGAGAGGATCTACCATCCGAATATAGAAAAACTCCACTCGCCAACAGCAAGTCGACAGTATATACAGAAAGAGGGCGAGTTCATCGAATGGGGAGAATTTTCATCTAAGAAGAAAAGTCCTTCGAAAAACAGAGATGAACTCTGGAGGGGAATACTTGGTGAAGCAGAAACGGAGGAACAATTCTTTGCTCTCTGTAAAGAAAGATGTCCCACCGATTATGTCACAAAATACCCCCAATTAAAAACATTTTCCAAGGATCATTACAAAAGAGAGAGGCCCCCATATACTAGCCCTTTTAATTCATTTCCTTTCTTAAATGAAGAAGTAAAAAAATGGGCAGAAAATAATATTTTGTTTGTAAGTCGAAATTGCGTTCAGTACGAGTTATGTCAAAATTGCAGTCTCTCCGTTTGGAGGGAAGACGACTTCCTTAGATTAGGGATACACAAAAATAATATAATCAATTTATATACTGACGAAGAACTCTCCGCCTCTTCTGATAATAGGAACCAGAGCAGAGGCCCATCCGCCCAATCTCCCTCTACCTCAAAGGACCCTCAAGAACAGGCAAAACCGCCTGGGCCAGAAGCCTCGGACGACACAATTACTTCTCCGGCAGAATAACTTTCAAGGACTACGACCAAGACGCCGTCTACAACGTCATAGACGACATCAAATACTCGACAGTCCCTACCAAATTAATGAAGAATTTAGTAGGATGCCAGAGAGATTTCCATGTATTTGTTAAGTTCCAACCATATCTCACTATTAGAGGAGGAATTCCTTGTATTTTATTAACAAATGGGGACAGTAGTTGGTTAGATGCAATGTCCCCAAAAATGAGAGAATGGTTTGATGTTAATGTAACCACTGTCATGATTAATGAAAAATTTTATTAATTTTATTTATGAAACCACTCAAAGTTTTATTTACTTACTACATTTCCCTTATCATCAACTATTACATCTTGAATCACATCACTATTTTTTACACTGATGATTACATTTCGTAAAACATTAGAAAATTCTGCTGGATCCATAACAACTGATCCTCTACGATCAACTTCATCTTTGCTAACACCAACCTCTGAAATCGACGGGCCAGGATCAACATCACTAGTGTCATCACCACCTCTGCGTACATCAATCTCTAACAAACTCAGACGACCTCTGCGTTCATGAATAACTGAACCACTTTCCCCAAAACCTCCTAACAACAAATCTCTTCGCCTCTCCGGTAAACCAACAGACTTAGTCCGCGTCAGAATCGGAATGGCCTTCATTGGAGGGCAATGCCAAACATCAACATTATCATTAGTATATTTTTTAGATAACACAACAATAGAGGGGGCCCTCATTTGCGAATCTTACGCATGTCACTCGTACAATACTTCAGATACCCCTTCATCTTACAATACGTAACCCCCCTTTTAATATTGGAGTTTTCAAGTCGATACTTCACCATCCATGGCACCTGTTTGTCATTAATTGAACAATAACCATTCCCATAATAGACTAACTCGCATTGACAATCCACTG
This sequence comes from Camellia lanceoleosa, assembly GCA_025200525.1. Lineage (NCBI taxonomy): Eukaryota > Viridiplantae > Streptophyta > Magnoliopsida > Ericales > Theaceae > Camellia > Camellia lanceoleosa. The sequence goes on from CM045769.1 coordinate 39,760,211, forward strand.
GGAAAATAACCACGCCTGCAAACTATCATTACCTTCTAACCTCCGATCATAAACATTTACTCTGACCAACCCACTAGCATTGGGTGCGCAAAGGGGGGAATATTTTATCAATATTTTATCAACCTTAATACTTTTTTGTTTGTATCTTAACCTCAATTGAGAAAATAAATTAGGCAACGCAAGTTCAATACAACTAAAATCACTTGCTGAAACACCTTCAACAACCCCAGTTTTTATATCGTCCACCTCCATTAACCTGAATATTAGAAATAAAAATACATCAAATTATAATTCTAAACAGTTTTAAAGTACATTTGACTCTTTAAAGTGATTTTGCATTCCTTTCCACTAACAGTAGCAGCCATTAAATATATGGCACCCTTTTGAATGCTTCCAACATTTCCCAACAGCGTATCTCTATAGTCCGTCCAAACATCAACTGGGAAGAACTAGTCCACAACTTCTATCCCGTGATGAACGTACTCTTTGTCCTTGCCACCAATGAGCTTGAACCTCATTTTCTTTAGCATCCAAAACCGGTCGGACTGGTCAGGATCAACAATCCATGTCTGAGGATTCCCCTCGCCAACTCCAATAAATATCTTGTCAGGTGTAGGGACAGAATCTGACGGACTATTATCACTGATGACAAAAAACAACACGTGGTGGACCACAGCTTCGTCCTTAGCATCTTGTCCCAATTGAATATTACCAATGAATTTGATACCCTTAACTACGATCTTGTCTGATTGACGGTCAGATCTCTTATTACCCAACTCAATACCATTAAGTAATCTCGCCACGCCTTTATTATCAAACTTAACGTCCCTTAATTGTTCATCGTATAGCTGTAATTTCCTTACTCCCCTTTTATTCTTCTTAATAAATCAGGGAATATTCTGAACGTACCGTCTGCGAACATACTGGGTCTTAAAAGGTGCACGACTACGGTAACTACGCCTATATCCACTAGCCGTCGGTGTCCTTGACCTCCGGTACGCAAGGGGGGTCCGGTAATGGCTGCTTCCTATTCCTTCCATTTTTTATAAATAACTCCAAATCTTTTACACGAACACTTCTACAGGATCTGTTACCTCTGCTAACCCTTCTGTTCAGACACCTTAGGTTCTTCTACCAAGTTTTTCTCTCAACCTGTTTAGTTTCTACTAAATTTTTTTGCAAACCCTTTTAGAAAATTTGATTCTGTACAACTTTTGTTCTTTGAGTTTTGGTCAATTCAAATTATTTAAGCATGAAACGGTGCATTTTTATACTTCTTCAGTAAGTTACTTATGATTAAATTATACTAACTTTATTTTTTGTAGAATGGTGGGTCTTACTAACTTTTATGCAGGACTGACCCACCATATTTTTATTTTTATTTTGTTTATTTCATACTCAATTTATATTTCGTTGTGTACAGGCAAGAAACTAAATGTCACCATATCTCGGGAAACTACCTATTCGTCTCGGTGCGGATGGAACTACTTGTCTTGTTCCGTAACAATAATTAAATGTACTTTTGTTTGTGTCTATTGGATACGTGAGTGTCCAATATATGTACTTATACCAGTATACTTGTATACTAACCCATTTTGTAACGCTCCCAAAATAATACTATAAATACAACCCAGAGCATTTGTTAATAGCTACATAAATCAGAGTAAATAGTCCTTTCATTACATGAAATTAATAATACAAAAGAATTTAACATAGATAAATGCCTTTCAGACTTACATCTTTTCAAGTCTTGACTTGGTTACAACAAAAGGAGACTAGCTCATACAATTTAAGCCCTAGCCTATACAAAAAGTGAAACAAAATAAAGAAGCTCTTGCTTCCCAAAAGTTCCTCCAATGTTATTGCCTTGGTGGAGGCATGCTATCATTACTTGAAAATGTTTTTCTCAAATAGCATGAGCCATAGCCCAGTAGGAATAACCTAACACAATATATGAGATTTAACAAAGATATAAGTGCAATATGCATAAACAATGCTAGGGCTAAAACATTCCCCCTTTTATATAGTCATAAAAATACCATGTCTATATTCCATTTCATTTTCCCTTAGTTCATTCCAATACATGAACCAATTTTATTTATTTTCCAATAACTCAAATGAGACTACAACTCAATGGTTCAACAAATTCAGAATCACCACACAAGCACTTCCAACTGTCATTTTACGGATATTTCGTCCGCGGGATTGGCACCCATGTATAAATTTCGGGACTTTCACCTAGGACACTCCGGCCAACTTAATTATAATGAAGTCTATCATCTATCTCCTCCCAAACAATCATACATATACAATGTATTCACAACATGATCATATTCAATAATAATCAACCATGGACTAGTTTCAATTCACCTAATCCACATGCAATTTCTATAACAATCAAAGCTATCCTCCACCGATAGCCCAATACAGATACTTCTAAATAGATATACAATCTCAAGACAGATAATTTATCCAAAATTTTCAAGGGTGTTAAGCATTAGATATTCAATTCCACCATTCATTCCAATACTCACTAAATTGTATGTTTACAATGCCAATTTCAACTATTTATACAAAATAAATATGATAATCATTTTAGGACAAAAATCCCCCATTTCAAAATATCAATCCAAGTACTAAAATCACCTATTTTGACACAACAAGACTTCATTTTCAAACCCCATGTTCATTTATTTCATTTCCATCAAAAACCCCTCTTTTACATTTTACCCAAACCCTAGGTTGCTCAAAATGCCCCCAAAACCCACCATTGTTACACAACCACAAATAACTAAGTTAAAAACCATAACAAAGTGTAGAAAATCCTTACCTCAAAGAGAGAAGATGAGCCAAGCAAGAGAGAAACCTCAAAGATGCCGAAATCCAACTCTATTTGGGTCAAAGTGAAGATCTTAAGGAGCTCTACCTTTTTAATGAAGGCATAAGGGTTGAGAAACCACTAGAACTAGGTGGAAATCTATAAAAAGAGAGTATTTTAGAGAGAGAGGGTCTCACTTTAGGGTTTTTAGAAGAATAGATCTGAAAAAGTGATGTAAAAAGTGTTTTTCGCGATTTGATATACGCACGGTCCGCTCGAGCGGAAGATTTGACGCTCGAGCGTTAGACACAAAAGTTGTTCCCCTCGAGCACAAGAAGTGGCCCACTTGAGCTTAGAATACACACATCCAGTGCTTTTGCAAACAACAGACAAACTGCTCGAGCATCCACCCGCTCTAGCATGGAAAACACTCCTCTAGTACTTTTGCAGACATGCAAAGTATTGACTGTTTGCAAACCCTGTTCGAGCGCAAGAAGGCCCGCTCGAGCGGAAGACCAAAATTCTGGGCAACACAAGGTTTGAAAACTAAGTAACCAACCTATTCCAAACACACTCAAAATGCCCAAATAACCAAATTTAAGGAGGAATAAAGAGCAAAAGGCAATGAACAATATTCAGAAACCATAAACCCAAGTTCGGAATACCATAAGTGTCGGTTCAAGACCGGAATCGTTATAACCTTCCCTCTTTAAAGAATTTCGTCCCCAAAATTACCAATTAAGTTCAAAAATCAACATTAGATCATTCATAACAATGTTAATTCTTACAAGTCCATTACCATGACCCATTATTCGGTTATCCATTATCATCGACTCGATACACAAGTCCCAAATTACAGGGAAATTTATAATTTTCCAAAACATTTACAATGTTTAACAAAAATCTGAGTTTTCAAGAAATTTACACCGCATATACAATGCTTCCAAGAGTGATATAGTACACACAATATTCCATATTTTTAAACATATGCAATGTTTATAATAAACTCATGTTTCCAAAATGTAACAACATATACAATGTTCTCACATTCTACCAATCATAATCGCAATACAATACATGTTCAAACATCAACAAATAAGTCCGGATACTTCTCTCGGACTTCCAATTCACTCTCCCAAGTTGCTTCCTCAACTCTGTGGCATTTCCACAAAACTTTAACTAAGGGAATTGTCTTGCCTCACAAGAGTTGGTCCCTTCTATCCAAGACTCTCACCGGTCTCTCCTCATACGAGGCATCCTCATCTATCTCCAAGTTGGTCCAATCCAATACGTGCGATGGATCTGGCTCATACTTCTGAAGCATACTAATATGAAGCACGTCATGTATTCCGAAAAGTTGTGGCGGCAATGCGAAACGATAGGCAACCTCTCCAATCCACTCAAGGATTTCAAAAGGCCCAATAAATCAAGAGGATAAATTTCCACTCTTCCCAAATTTCATCAAACACCGCCTAGGTGATATTTTCAAGAGCACATGATGAGCCACCTCAAAAGACAAGGGTCTCCTCCTACGGTCGACATAACTTTTCTAGCGACTTTGAGCTGTAACCAACCTTTTACGAATAAGTGCCACTTTCTCCGTCATTTCCCGAACTAACTCTGAGTCCAACAAAGGTGCATCACCCACCTCGGCCTAACACACAGGAGATCTACACGGTCGACCATACAAGGCGTCAAACGGTGCCATACTAATACTCGATTAGAAGCTATTATTATAAGCAAACTCCACTAAGGGTAAGTGCCTCTCCTATGACCCTGTAAAATCAAGGACACAGCCTCGAAGTATATCCTCAAGGATTTGAATAGTATGCTCGAACTGCCCATCAATCTGAGGATGATACGCAGTACTAAAGGTCAATCTAGTGCCCAAGGCACTCTGCAAGCTCTACCACAACCGAGCTGTGAAACTCAGAAAGCTATCCGAAACAATCATCACAGGGACCCCGTGCAACCTCACCATATCCCTGATATATACAAGTCGGCAAAATAGTCTACCAAATCACTTATGCGCATAGGTATGAAGTGCCCAGATTTGGTTAACCGGTCAACTACCACCTAAATGGCATTACTACCCCGTTGAGTCCTCAAAAGGCCCACAACAAAATCCATCGTGACATGTTCCCATTTCCACTCGGCTATAGGCAAAGGTTGTAACAAACCCGTTGGCCTCTGATGCTCGGCCTTCACTTGTTGACAAGTGAGGCATTTTGATACAAATACTGCCACATCTTTCTTCATACCTCTCCACCAAAACTGGCGACTCAGATCATGATACATTTTTGTGCCTCCCAGATGCACTACAAGGCGTGAATGGTGAAACTCTCAGAGTACTTCTTCTCAGCAAGACTCCAGCACGAACAAACGATCACGGTATCTCACACTCTGGTCGGGATACACATTCAAGCCCTTCTCCACTTTCTCACTGGAAATCTTCTCCCTGAGGGTTTCTACTTCAAGGTTACTCTTCTGCACTTCTAACACTTGGTTCACTTGTGTAGGTTGGGCAACTGCAGTAAACAAGGCCACAGATTCAATGGACTCACCGAGATGCAGGTCAAACTCCCCAAGAGCACCCAACATCTCTCATTCCCGAATGGTGATACAAGCCACACTGCTAATTGATTTCCTGCTCAAGGCGTCGGCCACAACATTGGTCTTTCTCGGATGATAATGTAACTCGAAATCATAATCCTCTATGAATTCCATCTATCTCCCCTACCTCAAATTCAAGTCTTTCTGAGTAAATAGATACTTCAGACTCTTGTGATCAGAAAACACCTCAAATTTCTCACCATACAGATAATGCCTCCAAATTTTCAGGGCGAATATCACTGCTGCTAATTCTAGATCATGAGTAGGGTAGTTCCTCTCGTGTGTTTTCAACTGCCGCAAGCCATAAGCTACTACCTTTCCCTCTTGCATCAAAACACAACCCAAACCTTCTCGTAAGGCATCACAATACACTGAATAACCCAAACCCCTCTCCGGAATAATCAAGACTGGAGTAGTAGTAAGTCTAACCTTAAGTTCCTGGAACGATTTCTCATATGTCTCATCCCACCCAAATTTGACTCTCTTACTTGTCAGTCTAGTTAAAGGTGAAGCTAGCTTAGAGAAATCCTTTACAAACCTCCGATAATACTTGGCCAACCCCAGAAAACTACGGATCTCAAAGGTATTCTTAGGTTGTGCTCAATCTTGCTCAATCTTGCACTGCCTTTATCTTGGATGAATCTACAGTCACCCATTCCCCGGATACTACATGACCTAAGAATTTAACCTCTTTAAGCCAAAACTCACATTTCCCAAACTTAGCATATAGCTTATGGGCTCTAAGCAACTTAAGCACCACTCGCAAGTGTTCCTCGTGTTCCTTCTCAGAGGGTGAATAAATCAAAATGTCGTCGACAAAGACGACCATGAAACGATCTAGGAATTCACAGAAGATTCAGTTCATCAAATCCATAAATACAGCCAGTGCATTGGTTAGCCCAAAAAGCATCACTAGGAACTCGTAATGGTCATACTGCATACGGAATGTCGTCTTTAGGATATCCTTCTCCTTTACCCTCAACTGATGGTAACCCAATCTCAGGTCTATCTTAGAGAAACAACAAGGCCCCTTCAGTTGATCAAATAGATCATCTATACGAGGCATTGGATACTTGTTCTTAACAGTTACTCGGTTCAATTTTCAGTAATCAATACAAAGTCGCAACGCTCCATCTTTCTTTTTAGCAAAGAGAGCTGGTGCTCCACAAGGTGAAGTACTAGGGCAAATAAAACCCTTATCTAGCAATTCCTAGAGTTGAATCTTCAACTCACTCAACTCCGTAGGTGCAAACTGATACGGTGCCATAGAAATCAGTGCCGTTCCCGGCACTAAATCAATAGAAAATTCGATCTCTTGGTGAGGTGGTAAACTAGTAAGGTCCTCGGGAAAAACATCGAGGTATTCAATAACCACCCTTGGCAACTCGATCCAGTCTTCATCACACTCACTACTCAAAAAGCTAGTAAGGAGACAACTAAGTTCACTCCGTCCACACGGATCATACACCGGTGATAAGACTATATCTACTCGGTCCCCAAGAAATAAAAGCAATCACGGCTCGAGGTACATACAGTAACCCTCTGACGGTAGCAATCTATAACAGCCTAATATGACGATAACTAGTCCATATCCAAAATAACATCAAAACTAGACATGTCAAGCAATACAAATACAAATGGAAGTCGACGACTGGCAACCTCTATGTCACAGCCCCGACACCGCTGTTTTAAGATGACCTCACCACCAATAAGTGACTCTACACAAATATGAGATGCTAACTATGCCAACTACAACCCCAAAACCAATGCAAATGCAGACGAGATAAAAGAATGGGATGTGCCCGTATCAATCAACACATTAGCAACTGAATTGCAAAACAAAAAGGTACCTCTCACTACAAATGGAGCCGGTACAAGATCTAGCGCGGTAACAGTATACACATGTCTTGTTGGCCTTTGATCTATCTGTTCACCCCTCCGAGCATAAGCCTGCTGCACAGATTGAACCAAAGAGGCTCCCTGATTGGCCCTCGAGGCCTGTGCTGACTGTGCTGGCTAGTGACGCTGTGTCTGCCTCGAACCAGACGCACCAGATATGCCACCCAACTGTGGGCAAAACCTCTTCAGGTGCATCGCCTGTCCACACTGATAACAAGTGGGCGACTGCTCTCTATCCTGACTCTGGCCCTGAGAATGAGCCGAAGACGATGCTGCTCGCTGCCTTCCTCCTCTCTACGGGCAAGCTGGAGACTTGTGGCCCAACTGACCACATTTGAAACAAGTCACATCCCCCTGACCACCTCTCACAGAACCCAAGCTCAGCACTGGAAAAGTGAACCTCGACTGAGCTCCTTGGGACGACTAAGGGTTAGAACCCCTCTGACTCTTACCGTTCCCCTAACTATCCTGACTCCTCCTGGAGCCCCTCATCCTCTCCTCTTCTGCCTACATGATGGTCTCAAGATGGGCCACTGCCTCCACAAGGTGCCCATAGTCTCTAATCATGGACCTGGCCACTCAGAACATGAGCTCGGTCCTCAACCTCTTCTCAAACTCCAAACAACGATGCTCCTTAGTCACCACAAACTCTGGTGCAAACCTAGAGAGGCTAGTGAATATGGCCTCAAATTCAGCCACTGGCGTATTCAACTGCACCAACTTGGAGAACTGGTCTCTCAATTTCTCCCTAACTGTGGGAGGTAGAAACTTGTCCTAGAAGGCGTTGACAAAAGCCTCCCAAGTTACTCCAGTGCGCCCACGCGTATACTTCCACCACAAACCTGCATCCCCCTTCAGCTGGAAAAACACCAAGGTCACCCTCAACTAGTCGTCCTCGATGCCAAGCATCTCAAACGTCTTCACTATCTGTTCAAGCCACTCATCTACCTTCAGTGGCTCCTTAGGATCGCCCAAAAACTCTTTTGAGTTCGACCGAAAAAACTCCCTCTTTAGAAAAGATGGCCCTGCCTCTACAACCTGGGCCTGGACTTGATTCTCAACTATGAGAATGTCTATAGATTCCCGCAACGCTCCACCCATGGCCTGCTGACCAATCAGTTCGGCCACATTAGCCTGACCAACCCCTTCCTCATGTGCCGGAATTTCATCCGGTATAGGCATCTTGTGCCTTCTAGGCCTACCACGCATACCACGACCACAACCACGTCCTGACATCCTAATAAAGGTAACAAAATGATTAGCACATTCACAAATGTACCAAAGCTAAGTCATTCGCGTCCTAATACGTTGGACAACAATAATTCACTCCACATAAGCACATAATCACGTAAACACATACGAATTTTCTTCCTAGATAATGAGCGTCCCATGGCGTTGCTAGAGTTCCAATTAGAAACAACAGTGATCAAGTGCTTTTCTAATAGGACTTCCAAGAACCCATAGACCCAATCAACATATTAGGAATTAGATTCCATACCCATATAATCATATAAGCATGTTATCAAACGTCTCAACCAAGCAAGACAAACCCATTGTGGTACTAACGACTTCCAACGTACCCAAAGTATTCAAACCCGGTACGTTCTGATACCAAATTGTAACGCCCCCAAAATAATACTATAAATACAACCTAGAACATTTGTTAATAGCTACATAAATCAGAGTAAATAGTCCTTTCATTACATGAAATTAATAACACAAAAGAATTTAACATAGATAAATGCCCTTCGGGCTTACACCTTTCCAAGTCTTGACTTGGTTACAACAAAAGAAGACTAGCTCATACAATTTTAGCCCTAGGCTATACAAAAAGTGAAACAAAATAAAGAAGCTCTTGCTCCCCAAAAGTCCCTCCAATGCTATTGCCTTAGTGGAGGCATGCCATCATTACCTGAAAATGTTTTTCCCAAATAGGGTGAGCCACAGCCCAGTAGGAATAACCTAACACAATATATGACATTTAACAAAGATATAAGTGCAATATGCATAAACAATGCTAGGGCTAAAACATTCACCATTTTACATAGTCACAAAACTAGCAAGTCCATATTCCATTTCATTTTCACTTAGTTCATTCCAAGACATGAGCCAATTTCATTTATTTTCCAATAACTCAAATGAGACTACAACTCAATGGTTCAACAAATTCACAATCACCACACAAGCACTTCCAACTGCCATTTTACGGATATTTCATTCGTGGGATTGGCACCCATGTATAAATTTCGGGACTTTCACCCAGGACACTCCGGCCAACTTAATTATAATGGAGTCCATCCACATTCTCCTCTCAAACAATCATACATATACAATGTATTCACAACATGATCATAGTCAATGATAATCAACCACAGACTAGTTTAAATTCACCTAATCCACATGCAATTTCTACAACAATCAAAGCTTTCCTCCACCAATAGCCCAATATAGATACTATATACAATCTCAAGACAAATAATTTATCCAAAATTTTTAAGGGTGTGAAGCATTACATATTCAATTCCACCATTCACTCCAATACTCACTCAATTCCATGTTTATAATGCCAATTTCAACTATTTATACAAAATAAATATGATAATCATTTTAGGGCAAAAATCTCCCTTTTCAAAATATCAATCCAAGTACCAAAATCACCCATTTTGACACAACAAGACTTCATTTTCAAACCCCATGTTCATTTATTTCATTTCTACCAAAAACCTCTCTTTTACATTTTACCCAAACCCTAGGTTGCTCAAAATGCCCCCAAAACCCACCATTGTTACACAACCACAAATAACTAAGTCAAAAACCATAACAAAGTGTAGAAAATCCATACCTCAAAGAGAGAAGATGAGCCAAGCAAGAGAGAAACCTCAAAGATGCTGAAATCCAACTCTATTTGGGTCAAAGTGAAGATCCTGAGGATCTCTACCTTTTTAATGAAGGCACAAGGGTTGAGAAACCACTAGAACTAGGTTGAAATCTAGAGAGAGAGAAAGTATTTTAGAGAGAGAGGGTCTCACTTGAGGGTTTTTAGAAGAATAGATCTGAAAAAGTGATGTAAAAAGTGCTTGTCGCGATCTGATATACACACAGTTCACTCGAGCGGAAGATTTGACGCTCGAGCATCAAACACAAAAGTTGTTCCGCTCGAGCGCAAGAAGTGGCCCGTTCGAGCGTAGAATACACGCATCTAGTACTTTTGCAGACAACAGACAAACTGGTCGAGCACAAGAAGGGCCACTCAAGCGCCTACCTGCTCAAGCGTAGGAAACGCCGCTCGAGCGTGGAATACACTCCTCCAGTACTTTTGCAGACATGCAAAGTACTGAGTGTTTGCAAACCCCATTCGAGCGCAAGAAGGCTCGCTCGAACGGAAAACCAAAATTCTGGGCAACACAAGGTTTGAAACTAAGTAACCAACCTATTCCAAACACACTCAAAATGCCCAAATAACCAAATTTAAGGCGGAATAAAGAGCAAAAGACAATGAACAACATTCAGAAACCATAAACCCGAGTCCGGAATACCATAACTGTCGGTTCAAAACCAGAATCGCTATACGTTTTGTCTCTTGGCATCTCGAGTGCGTTCTATTTGAGCGCAGTCGAGCTTCCTTTGCAGGATTAGTTGAGACTACGATAGTAAAGAGAAATAACTATAGTTGTTGGACATGTCGTTTGGACTTCTTTTGTTTTCTTGAGCTTAGGGTTGATATTAATTTATGTATTTATTATTTTTTTATGATCTTGGTATTTTGATAATTTGGCATGATTTGTAACTTTACATTATTTAAGTTGTTTTGACTATTTACTATTACTTTAATGTTGGAGGTATTGGTTAGTTATGAAATTATGATGGATGGTTTGGTTGGCATTTTGTTAGTTTTTTTTTCTTTTTCTTTTTTTATTCCTTGTAATCTTTTGAGAATGAAAATTTACTTAAACTATTTGGAGACGTGAATGTTTAGATTTTGTTTCACCCCTAGGATTTGGATGATGGAATATTGATTATGTTTAGTCCTAATTTAATATCTAATTGTCCAAATTCTGGGGCGTGACAAGGTTAGGTCAAATGACCAACCAACTTATATAAAAATTAATTAATTAAAACTTTTAAATGATATTTAAATTTTAAAATTTATACTGGCTTGAATTGAAGTATACACATCACTACAATATTAAAGTGTACTTTATATAAGTAAAACAACTCAATTTTTTCTTCTTTTTACGATGTGGGATTATAAAATATAAGTTAACAATTATTTGGACATGAAATTTATTTTTATTCAAGCAATCTCAGTTGTTCAATTTTTAATCAGATCAATCTTTAGTTTATTTCAAATCAAACAAATCTAATCAACATATTTTGATAAAACTATTAAAATCACAGTTAAACCAACGAATTAGTCAAATCAAAAATGATTCAGCCTAATTGGTTAGGTCAAAAAACTAACCAATTTACACAAAAATAAATTAATTAAAATTTTTAAAATTTAAATTATATTAAATTGAAACATGTATAACATTACAATATTAAATCAATGTATAAAATTGACTTTATATGAGTAAAACAATTCACTTTTTCCTTCTTCTTCCGATGTGGGATTATCAAATAAATCATAGACTAATTAGCTAGCTAATAGAGATTTTTTTTAATTGTTTAAGGTTAAGAAAATTAGTATGAGATATTAAAACTCTCACAATGTTTTTCACTAAAAGTTTTATTTTCCTTATATAATATATAAATATTTTGATTTTTTTTTATTGATTTTTATGTTTTTTTTTTAATAGCTTTTTTGATTTGTCTTGTGTAGACGAATCTAAAAAGCTAACCGAAAAAAACAAGGCAATAGTAAGATAAAATTTTCCGAGTTACAAGCTTGCTTGTTTTCATTTTTCAGAAAATACTTTTCAGAAAATTCTACATTCTTATTTTTCGTGTTTTTTTTGTTTTTACTGAATTTTTTTAATATTTTAAGCAATTTTTTTATCTTTTAGACACACTTAACATAAATACACCTAAAAAGTAAAAAAAATTTAAAAAAAAATCTTTTAAAAATTCAATAAATACCAAAAATACAAAAAAAAATACAAGAATTCAGTACATTTTTTTATATTTTTATGTGTTTATTAATTTTTTAAAATATTTTTTCACAAATTTTTTACTTTTTAGATACATCTAACTAAGGTGCATCTACAAAGTAAAAAAAATATTCAATTCACTAAAAACAAAAGAATACGAAAATAAAAAAACTCAATTTTCAAAAAACTTAATGCAAAAAACTCAGTTCCCACAGGGTAGGTGCTATCTTTGCGAGTAAGTCTGTTGATGGCGTTGTGTCCTATCTGTTCAAGGAAAGTTGTCCAACTCAATGTGTAATGCATCAGTGGCATTGGTACATAATCTGCATCTGTTGTCAGAATTGCTACTATAAGGGAGAAAGGAGTTAAAGTATGCCAGTTGGAGATAGAGATTCGAGATCTGAGTTCACATTTCCACTTCTTCCACCGATGGTCGGATCATGTTGTTGTTCTGAGGGTTTGCTTCAAGCGCTTGAGCCGAGCTATGGAGCATACCATTCTGTAGATGCGTGATGAGCTCAAAGCTCTTTCTTGCCCCGACTTCTAAGTTTGGCCCCGTCTCCCTTTGCAAAATAGGGACTAAAAGGTGTGCATGCTAATTCGCTCACTGTTGTATCTATAACATATATAAAAAGAATGTAAGAGTGGTGTAACATATGGTGTAACGATGGAGTTCTTGGTGCAAGTCTGAAGCTTCTTTGGTTTGCAAAGCAGATTTGAAATTTGGGTGGGGCTTTTGCTTGTTCAAATTGATCGTCTAATGCTCGCAATACCAGAATTGTCCCTATTTCAATGGGCAGAAGTCTGCAATTGCCCTTGTTGTTCCTGTTTATTACAACTCACATCTATGGCGGTGTAGTTGTTTGTTGTTGAATTGGAAAGATGGTGAGCTGTCTTCAGAGTGTATTCCCTCTATCTCGATCCTGCCGATCGCCCAACCAACCAGAGAACACCATCTATCTATCCCTTAATTTGCTTTTCCAAGAATTCTCCAATATCCACGTATAATATACAATAGAATACCCTAATTGATTAGACACATGAAACCGGAAGATTGGACTATTTACCAACCTTGCTTTCAATATATATATATATATATCAACTTTGTTGTTTGTATATCTATGGTTCATGTAACATCAAGATTCCTCAAAACAGGACTGTAAATGAGTTGAGTAGTTTGTAAGTTCGTAAAGTATGCTTTGAAAACTTGATGACTTTTAAAGTATTTAAATTTAATTTATTTACATACTAATTCAATCTTAAACAAATTTTTAACGAGTCAAATTCAAGTCGTTTGGTTCATTTTATAATCCCAAATGAAAATGGCGGAAGCTGGCCCCAACATACGGATTTACCACTAGTTTAATTATGGAAATAAAATTAATGATTGGTGAAATTAAAGTAGGAAAATCAAATCAGATCGATAATCAGATCATATCATATTTATCCGAATCTAATCCGGCAATAATTGAATCCATCGAATTAAATTTTAACGGATTATCAGATCAGATATTCATTAACAGATTCAAATCAAAAGCCAATCGATTGATCAATCTAGCTTCAATTATGCATGTATTGAACATTGGCCTAATATATTTCATTGTCAATATTCATCCTTTGTGCAAACCAATGTTGATATTTACAGTTCCAACTTGAATAACTCTAATGGTAACATTAGTGTTTGCACAAAAAACCAACAAAAAAAACACACACACACATTTATCTACAAATATATGATACATCATGAGGTCTTCCTATCAAGTCAACAGGGATTTTAAGGTTGGAATAGAAAAAATCGAGTCCATGAATTGAAATTTTGAATAGAAGATCTTTTATATTCCCGGATACAAACTTGAATGTCAATAATCGTATACTGAAACTTGGTTGATCCAACCTGGCAAACTTTAATGAAGAATGAGGTTAAGAATTGAAGATGGTTAGACCATTTCCACGTGGCCACCACCAAGCGCTCTGTTTCACTTTTGCTCATACCTGTCCAAGAAATCCCATAAATACAATATGTAAATAACAGTCTAAAGCAGGCTCAGGAGATCAAAGTTATATTTCTTCAACAAAAACAAATGCAAAGATGCTGGATTATCTCATCGGTGTTTTGACTTCGTATAGTTCTCTTGTTGATCGTACACTAGAATTATGCACTTCTTTAACCCACAACAAAATGCCTTAAGGATGACAGTTCATATCATATCATTTTCACAACCAGTCCCAAATGTACCATTGTATGGACCAAGAGGACCACAGGCACAAGTTTGTCCACCGAACCCTGTGTTTGCTCCTCCAGTAGTGGTTCAGCAAGCCCAAAATATGGTCCCTAGGGACCAAATTGCTGATATTGTTAGGGAGATATGTGGACCAATGGCTCGGGGGGTCCAGACTCCTGTATACAGAAAACCATATCCAGAGTGGGTTGATAGGGTACATGAATACCCAAGAGGGTTTAGAATACCAGATTTCACCCTATTCTATGGAACTGGAAACCAATCAACAGTAGAGCATATTGCTAGATTCGCTGCTCAGTGTGGTGAATTCGCTAATCATGACTACATAAAATTGAGATTATTTCCAAACTCTCTAACTGGGGGAGCGTTTGTATGGTATATCAACCTTACACCTGGTTCCATTCAAACTTGGCAACAGATGGAAGAGGCATTTCATGCCCAATTTTTCCAATCGAGCGAGGTATCCATGGCGATTTGGCAAGATTGAGTCAAAGGCACGAAGAAAAGGCTACTCAATTCATTGCAAGATTTAAAAGGGCTCGAAATAAATGTAGAGTCATCCTTCGAGCCAGAATTTGTACGATTGGCTCAAAAGCGGTTTAGAGTTCAAAGCTTGAAGAAGTTTGACTCAAGCGAATTCGAGGATTTGGTCGAATTAACCTATAAGGTGTCACGATATGAAGCATTACTAGAGAAAGAACAAGATCGAAACAATGCTTCATATAAGACATACTATAGAGATCCCAATTATGAGATTGATCGGCGAGATTGTGGGCAAAGAACCCGTCTGTGAAGCATTAATTCATAAGGATACGACTATCGACCAGCAGTTTAAAAAGAAAGACTTTCACAGAAAGTATTCTTTCGATTTAACAAAAGCAGATGACATTTTCGATCATTTGCTTGCAGCCAATTTCCTTAAGTTACCAAAAGGAGTAAAACTGCCTTCTCTTGATGAACTTAAAGGAAAAGTATACTGTAAATGGCATAATTCTTGGTCTCACTCAACTAAAAACTGCATTGTTTTTCGAGACAGGATCCAAGAGCAAATCCGGAAAGGAAGTCTGAAGTTCCCAACCAAAACAGAGAAAGCCATGGGAATTGACAGTAACCCGTTTCCAGAAGTTGGAGAAAGCGCGGCTAATGTGGTTGTTCCAAATTTTCAGAATCTATCTCTGCAGGAACTGGAAGAAGTCAATGTGCAAATGCATATTGCCAACCGCATACCGCCAAGAAAGAGACCGAAGTTCACCGGTTGTTGGATGAGTCTCCCACATCAGAAGGAACATTCTGATGAAGAAATACT
The DNA here is from genome assembly GCA_025200525.1 of Camellia lanceoleosa. Taxonomy (NCBI): domain Eukaryota; kingdom Viridiplantae; phylum Streptophyta; class Magnoliopsida; order Ericales; family Theaceae; genus Camellia; species Camellia lanceoleosa. The sequence continues at coordinate 39,776,177 of CM045769.1, forward strand.
GGACGACGATTCCTTGGAAGCAGCTGTAATGCAAAGGATGTGTCCAAGGTGTAGACTAAGCTACAAATGGTTGAAGGGGCTTCCAATTGATGGGAAGCAATACTATAAGGATGTTCAGAGACGTCCTAGAACAACCAACGCTTACAACAAAAGGCCGTGCGGCTAGTGATAAGCGGCGACGGTGGTGGTTGAGCTGCGGTTAATGAGAATGAATGCTAAAGGCAAAAGGCCCTTGTATGAGTCTAGGCCACCTAACTACTATAGAATGGAAAGCAAACATTCTGAAAGAAGATTAGAGAGGATTTCAGGTTATGGGACTAAAGCCAGAGATTGGCCTCCCAGATCAACATCACACAAAACAGAAAATGGCCATATCCAACAAAGGCCAGAATCAAGCTCGAGACATGAGACCAGAACCAAGCACTTGCCTCCACTGCCAGTTTCGAAGATGGCTTCGAAGGTGGAAAAGGGTGGTTCAACATCTGAATTAGTAAGCTCTTGGGTGCTTGGAGTTCCAGATTGGTTTGTAATGCGAAACAAACCTAGGGAATTGCCTACCAGGAGAGATGTTGGAATTACAGGCAGAATGGTCAAACCTCCTTCGGTGGCTCCTAACAACTGGGTATTACTGAAACACCCAAAGACAAAGGAACCAAATATGGTTCCGGTTATTTCCAGATCACAAAGGAGGAAGATTCGGTACAGTACACCCAGACCAAGATCTGAAAAGAAAGTGAAGAGAGTTCTTCACATGTCAAGAAGAAGAAAAAGCGAAGTCAGACCATGTTCCAAAACCGACGCTACAAAGTAAAGTGGTTTGTAGCAGAGAACAATTGGCCCAAGTTCATTCTGAACTAAAGGCCAGAGAGAAGTCCAGTTTGGCAGGATTGGAGAAGGCTCTGATGGAAAGTGATAGCGAAATAGAAGAAGAGATTGGCATGAGCCAAAAGAAGGAAATGGCAGAAGAAGAAATGTTCGAAGCCTTCATGGCTGAACAAACATTTCTGACTGAAAGCTTAGTCGAGAAGGATCCTTCGAAGGGATCAGTTATCAATGAAATACCAGAATGCAGCATGGAGGACGTTGCTGAAGACACTGAGCAAGCTAGCCAAGAGGGGAAGAAGGTACAACCAGCCATCCAGTTTGGCTCATTCCCACCTGTATCAGTCAACATGGTACATATACTACCTCATGAATTTCAGGCTGAGGATCAGGAGGACCAAGACATGGATCCAATTCCTGTTTCTAGTGAGGAATCACAAGTGAGCATGGTTCAGGATGCTCCTGAAATGGCTATTCCTATGGAAGTTGAGTCTTGGCGAGGAGGAGGTGAGCATCAACCTCTCATATCCTTTTGAATACCCTCGAATTCCATGACCCAACATGTCAAGCCTTTGTACATTAAGGCTTTCTTTGATGGTATCTGATTAAACCGAGTCCTAGTAGACAATGGGGCGGTTAATTTATTGTCAAATCTTCTTTGAAGAAATTAGGAAAGAAGAATCCCAGGTTGATCCCAACCAGTACAACCATTGCTGGCTTTGCTGGAGATAAGCAGATGGCCCAAGGCATTCTGCCTATTAATTTGAGTGTGGGAACCAGGGATTGTATGACAGCATTCTTCGTGATCGACAGCAATGCTAAATATAATGCCTTACTTGGAAGGGACTGGATTCACACCAACAAGTGTGTACCTTCCTCTTTGCATCAGAAGATCATGATGGCTCTAGGCAATGGAGAGACAGAGGAGATTGATGCAGATCCTCAACCTTTCATAGCCTGTGCAGACTTTGCAGAGGCCAAACTATATATTGAAGGGGTAACTCCACTCAGTATATTGAGGAAAGCTGATGGCTCAGCCGAAGTGACGGCTGATGAGGAAGTTACACATCTGAAGCACTTAGTCCAAGAAAGTGCTGATGAAGAGGTTGTCGTGAAAGATGACAACGATGCCTGGTTGTAGGCAAAGAAGTGAAGAACGAGAAGCCAATTCATTGGCTTTGATTAAATTCTCATCATTGGATGTAAAAACAATAGTCCAGAACGATCAGAAACAAGAGAGAGAAGCCATGACAATTGGCTGTAAACAAGAACAACAACAGGTCAGAAGATTGACCTTTGGGAAATATTGTGCATTGGACATTGAAACAAAAGTCCAGGAAATACAAGAAGAAGACGCCTTATGGACAGATTTTGTCTATGAGGAAGAAGTCAGAGATGTCGAAATAGAGAACCTAGAGGCAGAACAAGGTGAAAAGATTGCTTCAAAGGTTGAAGAAACCAAAGAGAAAGCTTCAATGAATTCTCAGACGCAGGACCCCTTAGAAGAAGTGAATTTAGGGGAAGGTTCTGTGCAGCAGCCCACTTATATAAGTACCTGTTTGAACGCTCTGGATAGAGACCAGTTGTTGGTTGTTTTAAAGAAATACAAAGATTGTTTTGCATAGTCCTATAATGAACTACCAGGATTGGATAGATCATTGGTGGAACATAGGCTCCCTTTGAAGCCTAATTTCAAGCCATACAAACAGAAACCAAGAAGAATGAGTCCAGATGTAATTCAGAAGGTCAAGGAAGAAATTCTTAGACTACTTAAGGCAGACTTTATTAGGACAGCCAGGTATGTGGAATGGCTATCTAATATTGTGTCTGTAGTTAAGAAAAATGGCAAAATGAGGGTATGCATCGATTTCAGAAACTTAAATCTAGCAACTCCTAAAGATGAATACCCTATGCCTATAGTGGATCTGTTGGTGGGCAGTTAGGGGCATCAAGTTTTGTCAATGATGGATGGCCACTCTGGTTATAATCAAATATGCATTGCAGAGGAAGACATCCACAAGACAAAGATTCAGATGTCACAGGAATATTGGCACCTTGAATGGGTTAAGATGCCATTTGGTGCGAAGAATCTTTGGAGCTACGTGTCGAGGGCTATGAACACCATCTTTCATGACCTTATTGGAGGGTATCTAGAATGTTATATTGATGACATCGTGGTAAAATCCCAGTCCATGGAGAAGCACTTGCTTCATTTAGAAGCAGCTTTTGAAAGAATGAGGAAGTTCAAGTTGAAACTCAACCCTCTTAAATGTGCTTTTAGTGTGTCATCTGGAAATTTCTTGGGTTATGTAGTGCATAAGAAAGGAATACAGATTGATCAAAATAAAGCCAAAGCCATCATTGAAGCTAGGCCTCCATCAAGTAAGAAAGAATTACAAAGGTTCCTTGGGCAGGTTAACTTTCTTCGAAGGTTTATTTCTAACACCGAGGAAAACTAAAGTGTTCTCTTCATTGTTAAAATTTGAAAGATGAAGAGGAATTTGTGTGGACAACAGAGCATCAAAGCGCTTTCGAAGGTATCAAAGCCTACTTGGCCAATCCTCGATCTTGATGCCACCAAAACGAAATAAGCCTTTGAAGTTATACATAGCGGCAGCAGAAGATTCATTGGGAGCTTTCTTGGCCCAAGACAATGAAGAAGGCAAGGAGCAAGCTGTTTATTACCTTAGTAGGTTTTTAAATTCTTGTGAATGTAAATATTCATTGTTGAAAAGTGTGTCTTGCTTTGTATTTTCTGCAATGAAATTAAGATATTATCTTTTACCTACAAGCTGTCTTGGTAATTGCAACCACGATTTGGTTAAATACATGTTATCTAGACCTATGTTGAGGGAAGAATTGGCAAATGGATATTAGCCTTATCGAATTTCATTTAGAATATGTCCCTCAAAGGGCAGTAAAAGGGCAAGTATTAGCCAATTTTCTGGCAGATCATCCATCTCAAACAGAGAACCAAGAGGTAATGGAACTTGGTATGGCTAGTGTTGAACCATGGCAAATGTGGTTCGATGGATCGAAAGCCAATGGATTAATTGGAATTGGTATTGTGATTAAGTCTCCACAAGGGGTAGAAACCACACATGGTTTGAGTGGATGAAGCTAGCTGTTCCAATAATCAGGCTGAATATGAAGCCTTAATAGTAGGACTAGAAATCCTTATTGGGTTACAAGTACATGCAGTTGACATATTTGGGGACTCTCAATTGGTGGTTAACCAAGTAAAAGGGATTTTCAAGTGTCAAAGCATAAGCATCCTACCATATTATGTTGTTGCATTACATCTGCTTTCTCAGTTTCAAATAGCAAATATAACCTATGTTCCAAGATTCTTGAACAGTAGAGCTAATGATGTGGCTCAAAAAGCTTCGAACTTCAAGAGAAGGGATAATACCCAAAGGGATATAAGCCAAACAACATATCAGAGATTAATACAACCTTTGAATAAAAGGAATGTGATCTTGGAAGTCAATCATAATGACTCACAAGAGCAGGATTGGAGGCATCCAATAATGCGATGCTTGGTAGTCCATCTTCAAAGGCAATGAAAAATCAAATTGCGATCTATGCAATACATGGTATATGATAATGCTCTATACAAAAGGGAGGAGATGGCTTATTATTGGAGTGTTTAGGTCCAAAAGAAGCATTAATAATTTGGCCGAGGTTCACGAAGGCATTTGTGGTGCTCATCAGCCTGGGGTAAAGATGAGATGGTTGCTTCGAAGGCATTCCTATTATTGGCCAACTATTCTTAAAGATTGCATAGAATATGCAAAAGGTTGCTGTGCATGCCAAAAACATGGCACAATAAGACATGTGCCCATAATGACCTACATGCGATGAGTGAAGCCTTGGCCATTCAGAGGATGGGCCATGGACATGATAGGTAAAATTCACACACCTTCTTGAAACATCATTGTTTCATTCTAGTGGCTCTTGACTACTTCACTAAATGGGTCGAAGCCAAGCCATATAAGGTCATGAGACAGACAGAGGTCATTGGGTTCATTAAAGATTTGATCCATAGGTTTGGCATTCCACAAACCATAACAGTTGATAATGGGCTGTGTTTGATGGGAAAATGGTGAAATCCTTTGTGGCGATTTGGGATTAGCCTTATTAATTCCACTCCCTATTATGCATGTGCCAATGGTCAAGTGAATCATCCAATAAATCCTTGAAAAAAGGAATACAAAAGATGGTGGAAGATAATCCTAGGGATTGGCATAACCTATTGTTGGATGTTTTATGGGCTTCTGAGAACTTCCCAAGGTCGAAACACGAGTCACCCTTATGCCTTAGTATACGGGCATGATGCAGTGTTACCTGTGGAAATTAATGTTAAATCTCTGAGGGTAAGATGTCAAGATCAATTAGAATCGAGCAATAGCATCAAAGCATGTGCTTGGAATTGGAAGACATAGATGAAGCAAGGATTTTGGCGTTAAATAGCATTCTTTTTCAAAAGAAGAAAGCAGCCAAGAATTATAACAAGAAAGTCAAGCATATTGGCTTTGATGAAGGTGATTTGGTATGGAAAACAATACTCCCAATAGGGATTAAAAGCCATAAGTTTGGCAAATGGTCACCTAACTGGGAAGGACCATATCAAGTTCATAGAGTTTTGCCTTTTGGGGCATACCATTTAAGAAATTTGAATGGCTATGTACATCCCAAAAAGATTAATGGAAGATATTTGAAGCCTTATTTTCCAACCATTTGGGAAACACAAGGAATAGAATAAACATCAAATACAAAAACATGAGACTACTCAAAGGATGGACAAAATTTGTTCTTTTATAAAGAATTAAATACATTATGCCATAGATTGGCCCAGAAATCATTACAATGTCTTAATTGTTTTTGTACAACGGATTTCCTATTGCTAAGTGATGGGAACAGTTTGATGGCTGTAGCCATGTCCTTTTTACGATCAGCCAATTCTTGGTTAGTGATCTGCAATTTGGTGTCAGTTCGACCCAAGGCCCGGTTTATTGCAGCTAATTCCTCCTCCAGTTGGGCCTTCTTCTCTAGCAGTTGGATTCGAAACTTGGAAGCAGAGGAATGTTGTTCCTTGAGTTCTGATACTTCGGTATGCACTTGAGAAACAAAACTCTGGTCCCTAGTTAGTTTCTCATCCGCAACCTTAGCAGCTTGACAAATGTTGAGGTAAAAATCGATGGTGGCTGCTGCCTGAGATAGATGACTTGAAACATTCAGGCCAGACTGCTCAGCAATGTTACAACACTGAAGGAACCCATTTCTGATAGTAGGCCTTTGTAGAGCCTCAAAGGGAATCCTCGAAAAGGAATTTAGCAGTTCTAGACATGTGTCTATGTCTATTGAAGGCACAGAAGGTTTGTTGCTGGAGGAAGAATTCTCAAAAATCTCCAGTAAGGAGTCAGCCAAGACTAATGGCTCAGCTTCAGCACTAAATATTGGAGATGTAGAAGGTACGTCGAAAAGACTAGCAAGTCTTCCTTCGAAGATGTCTACTTCATCCCTAGACATGAAGGGCATAGAAAGTACTGTGGTGGAAGACACAGAGGGCTGCATGGGGATGGGAGAAATGGATGGAGCGTCTTTGGCAGCTTCTATAGTCTTAGCCACCAATGAATCAAGTGAAGAGGGGCTGGAAATAGGCATAGGTAGTGAACCATGAATTGGGGAACTACCAGCACTCTCTGTGGAAGAATCAACTGTCACTAGGATTGGAGTAACAGCTGGAATATCCTTGGAAGAAAGAAGGGCAAGGTTCGAAGAAGGAACGGACTGAGGTAGATTGAAAGTCAGGAAGGGAAGATAGGGTTCTAGGCCAAGAAGAAGAGATGCAGGAATGTTGGGACTCAAGGAAGGTACAGGAAGCATAGGCTTGGGAAGTTGTATTTGAATAGTCTTCACGTTTTGCGTCTGGTCAACTTTAACTGAAACTGGAAGAGGCCCCATGGGAAAGATAAACGTAGTGGTTGTTACTGCAGAAGGAAGAAATATAAAGCAATGTCAAACTTCGAATACTTAAAGCTGACGAAAGAAAAACAGCAGAAGTATGAAAGAAATTACTTGTTTCGGAAGTGTTGATATTGATGGGAGAGCTACGAAGAGAATAATGTTCGACAATTTGTTGTCTTCGAGCAGTTTCTCTTTGTAACACATCAGCAGCAGCAGCTTCGTCTCTCAGAAACTGTTGCTGCCGTTTCTTCTCAGCCCTCTCAAAAACGATTATTGCTTTAGAATGTTCCTGTTCTACTGCTTTGGCAGCGGCTTCATGGATCGGATCTTCCACCAAGTCAGCAGCAGAAACAGTCATCTTCCTTCTCTTCCTCCTTGGCAGTGATGCTACTGGTTCTTTTTCAATCTCCCTCTCCTCAATTTGGGTTTCAGATGTTTCAGAAGTAAGTGCTTTCTCCATTACTACAGTGGGTGCTTCGAAAGAAGGATGCGTAATTGTATCAGGAAGGGAGGCAACTACTTTCTGTCTCTTTGTTCTCTGCAAGAACATTTCTGGCTCTTGCTCAACCTCTTCTTCGCCCAAGGATTCGGATTCCTCAGGAGGGAGAACTAGCTTTCTTTTTTGTTTTTGTTGTTTTTGTTTCTTTTTGAGAACAGCTAAAGTTTCAGCTCTCTTGGGAGATTCTTCGTGTGGGGGCCCTGCACCAAAGAACAAAAGTGTAAAGGGAAGGAACAAAAGATTCAAAAGAAAAGGAGAAGTCCGAAAATATTTACCCTTCTTCGAAGCAGCTCTAGTAACTCTAGTTGGAGGGGATGAAGTTGTAGGATTAGTCGTGGCAGCCACGTGAAGAGGAGGAATGTCCTTAGATGTCGTTGGTTTAGCCTTCGAAGGCACTCCCAATCCTACCAGCAAGTCATGGGGATGTTCAGATAGGCGCACTTCCATATTGACTGTCCACCAGTTATGGAATCTTTTCAAGACTGAGCCATATGGAAGAAAGGGGACAAATTGGAACTCATTCAACTCTTTCAGTAGTTTGAGAATTGCCGTCTCTAGTCTGGATTTGGATATTCTCAAATCTCTGACAGTGAGATGAACATTTGAAAGACTACAAAGAGGAACTGGTATCCCTTGAGTGAGTCCAAATTGTCTGGCAAATTGAGAAGGGCAGTACACCTCAGAGATGCATTTGTAGGCTCGAGGGTTTAAACTACCAATGAACAATTCCCTTGGTAGTAGTATAGAGGCCCACATGTCTTTATGAGGAGAAGTGGAGCATTCTTTATCAGCCAGGAAAGCTTGCAGCCAGGCTGGTCCTTTGTTGGCTTCAAAAGGACAGAAGAAAGAGGCAGATGGAGAAATGGGAAGTTGATAAAAGAAGGTAAAGTAGTAAGCGAAGGAAGCAGGGTAAAGGGCAATCCTAGCATACTTTTCCCCATAAGTGCTAGGATCCTGAACAAGGAATTTTAGACATTTGGGATGTAGGTCAGTGAAATAGGCGAAGAGCCAAAGTTGAAGCACCCAGAAGGGACCTCCTTGGTTAGCATCAAGAGGTTTCTCACAAAATTGGGAGCAGACTCTGTAGACATGACCTAAAAGATAAGGAGCAAGAGCTATATGTTTTTTCAAGACGAGTGCCTTCGCGAGAGGAGCAAACTCAGGCATAATCCTCTGAGATGAGGTGCAAAAGAGGAATTTGCATAACCAATATAAAATGAAGGAAAATAGCTCTCTGTCCTTCAGGACCTTCCTTTTTGTTTTCAGATTTTACGAAGTCACTATAAGAGGAGCTTAAGGATGGAAGAGAGAACTTAATTGGAAGGTCTGGGTAGTTGGGAGTAAATGGAGAACCATGGGGGGAAAGCCCTAAGAGATGGCAAATATCAAGAACGGTGGGGGCCATCATGCCACACCGAAATTGGAAGAAATTAAAAGACATATTCCAGAAACATAAGGCAGCAGGTATCAAGAAAGGGTCCTCAGGAATGATGAACCTGGAAAGACGAAGGGCATCGAGGATACAGAGCTCTTGCAGGTCATCTTCTCTCGCAGGTACAACTCTGTCATACCATTCCTCCCATTCAGTCCTCATTGTCGGCCAGCAACGGTGAGGACGATTCACCCTCCAGTTTCCCCAATCAAGCCCTTCTTCGTAAAGAAGGAAATGGTCCTCCAAGCGAGGATATAGGGCTGCGAGTTGAGCAGGAGCTTCCCGAAAAATAGGGCCAAGGACGTATTCCTGTTTATTGCTATGACGAGGCACGAAAAGACGTCCATCTATGTGGCTTGACTCACCAGATGAAAGTTTGGTGATTTCTTCATCGATACATCGCTTCAAAGCCATGGTAGGACTGACACGATCGCCAGTAAGCACTTTTAGTGAGGAAGGATCCATTGATGGCGAGTAGTAAGGAAGAGGGGTTTAACAGGAGATCGGTAGGGTTTGTGCGCCAAAAGAGCAAGTGATTTCAGAGTACAAAGCAAAGGGGCTTTTAAAAGATTTTTATGTCTGAAAAATATATTGCGTTATGTACTGAAAGTGTGAATATGAGGAGACTCTTCCAATATTGATAGTTTTGGAGGGAAGAACACATTCTAAATGTTGACGTCAGCTTCGAAGAACAATATTTGGCTTCGAAGCCAATTTTGGCTCCAAGAAATCAAGTAAAATGGCTTCGAAATACAGAATCCGGCTTCGAAGTATACTACATGTTTGGAGACGCTAAGATGCTTGAGTATTGGTCTACTTCAAAAGGTTTAAAGACCTATTTAATGAACATTATTGAAAGTAATGACCTTTAAAGCAAAATTTAGGATTCTTTAAAGAACATCAAAACCAATCATTGGTTTTTTGCAAGAGAAGATTGTCCATTGAAATTAGAATGACATAAGTTGCTTTTCAAAGCAAGAAGTGGTCAACTTAAAATTGATTGACTATAGTAGCCATGACCATGCATTGGTTATAATTAGCTTTGAAAAGTAAAGTTGTTAAATTCGAAGCACTAATTTTAGATAATATTGACCAAAATTGTCAATTTTTACTCCATAAGTTGGAAAAAGACATATTGGTTTCTTTTAGTGTTTCATTAAAGACAAGTGAGTCCAAATTCAAAGGGTGAGATTATTTAGTTTAAGGCTATAAGTTGGCCTTTAAAAGTAAGAGGAAACAGCGTCAAACAATGTCAAGTCTGAAGACTTTGCTTTCATTAGAGCCAAGACAATTACATTAAGTAATCTTATTTTGGTACAAATTCAAGCTCATAAAAATAAGGAATAGAATAAATTACAAGATCATGAAATTTCGTCCAACAATGATCAATGAATATTTGTTCTTTCTTTATTATGTCTTCCATCTCTTCCAAAGTTGGCTGCATGAGTTGATGTGCTCTCACTTCATATCTGACTCTTGACCTTTGCTTCGAAAGCCTCCTCCCTCAATTTTTGTTCCAACTCATCTATAACTAAATCATCCCAATACGCAGAATCCTTATTTTTGAAGTCATCAAAGTCTTCAATGAAGTTTTACGCCGTATTGAGCATGAATTGAAGAGATGAAAGTTGATCCAAAGACGAGTGGTGACTTTGGAATTTCGATGCCAATGGAGAATCTTGGAAGTTGATCCAGGAACAGGTGAAGTTCTGCTTGGGCGATAGGATTAAGGATATGGCCCCTAGTCAGAATATCACAAGCCCATCGGAAGTTCTTAAGAGGAATGTCATCCTCAAGAACATTAAAAGGTAGGTGAGAAAAAGCTGCGAGCAGAAGTTGGGCTTCTTTCCGCTCAAATGGAGTTGGAGATGATGGAGGTTTGTAAGGAGGGAAGGTTTTGTCCATTGGAAGAGCAAGCTTTAATTTCTCTATCCAAGAAAGAGTGGGAGGAGGAGAAGAAGTAGATGGTTCTGCTTCAGAAGAAAGAGAAGGTGTGGATGCCTCTAGTCTAGAAGATGGAGAAGGTGTGGATGCTTCTATTTCGAAGGATGAAGAAGGTGTGGATGCTTCCATTCCAGAAGATGGAGAAGAAGAAGTGGTTGCTTCGGTTGGGGGAGATGACACAGGGATGGGAGGAACAAAGGCATTAATATAGTCAAGCCAGTCAGAAGAACAAATCTATGCTTTCTTGGCTAAAAATGAAGGGGTATATCCTTGTGCTTCTTCCAAGCACCGGGCAGGGTGCATTATTCCTGTGGGCATGGAGGATGTATACCAAGCTACAAGCAAATTCTCCTCTAAACTGCGTCGAAAGTCGATGGGCACATAAGGATAAACCACCGAGCTTCGAGCGTAGGAAGGAAAATCTAAGGGGTCAGTGAACTCAATAAAATGATGATTGATCCGTTCCCTCAAGTCCCAGGACTCAGGTGCAGACCAGTTCGTCACCCCAGAAGATGAAGAAGTTGTAGCTTCATCCCAAGCAGAAGTTTGTGAAGAAGAATTTCCCAATTCCATATTTGCAATTTGTTGAAGCAAAGGCTTGAAAGTTGTTTGTTCAAAGTGCGAGGGGAATTTAGAGGAAGAACTTCTTGTATCAACGAGTTCGTAAACCGAAGGATTGAGGGCAATGTGTTCGTAGTCCAAAGGTTGATAATCTGCGAAAGCCTCCATGACCTGAATATAGAAAGGCGGGTAAAGGTGGCTAATAAATGCGTGGAGATTCTTTCGAGGGGAAACAGCATTACTCAATGGCTCTTCGTATGCTCGATCATTAGAGTGAGAAGGTGATTGAGTCATAATCCGTTCGAATGCTGAAGGTATTGGAACGTCCAACAAAGTTAAGAGTTAATGCAAATGATCACCAAAATAGGTGACGGTTGTGTTTCCTGAAAATAGATTCTATGCACGTTCCAAAAAAGCGAGGGAAAAGTTTTTGATTCACTAATATTTCCAAGTATTGGGTATATTAGTGCGGGGGGTAATGTTGGCTACATATTTTGTAAAAGCCAATTACAATTCGATACGTAGCAGAATGAGGGTATTATTGGAAGATGATTTTAATCTTAAATCTCAATCATACACGTGGTAATAAATATTGGTTCTCAAGTGGTCCGAGTAGCACTAGATCAGGAATGAGATACAATGTGACGTGGCTTCAACGGTTACCTATATTCAAATTCAAAAACAGAAGGGAAGTCCAACTGCAAGTGATGGCATAGTGGAACTATTTCTAAGGTAACATGATCAGCGATCATGGAGGAAGCGATTGACGGTTCAAGTACGATTCAAGGTCATCTCTAACAAGTATAAATAGCAAGGAAGTTCGAAAAGAGGCTCCAGACTCAAATCATATAAACCGGTTTTACTTCATATTTTCCTTTCCGCTTTTACCTTTCTGTACTTTAAATACTCGTTCTTTAAATACCTGCATTGTACTTCAATTCAGGAGTAGTTTCAAGTAGATTCAAGTAGATTGTTGCTGTAAACCTCCTCGAGGCTGAGTTTGGACTATTGTAAGTATTTATGTTAATGAAATACTTCAATTGTTCTTCATATTAATTGTTATTTCTCTTAATTTCTCCTAAAGTCAAGCCACCAAGAAAGTCCTCTTCATTGAAATTTGAAAGAACTAAAACATAGTCACCGATAGTTGATTGGCTATTATAATTTCTGTAAGGACTGATTGATCCTTGCTGGCACGCTCGCATTTACAAATATACCCTTCGAAAAGCCAAAAAGCCAACATATATTTTTGGCACGCCCAGTGGGACAAATTAAAATGGCTAGACGAAGACGACAAGGAGAAAATGAACGCTTGGAAGAAGGCGTAGAAGGAGAGGTAGAAATACCTAATCCAGAGGAGAATGTGGTAACACACCCTGTGGAAACTCCTATGTTATCAGAACCTTTGGTCGAATGCAAGATTTCGACAAGAACCATATGTTCATAATATTGGACGAAACCAAGGAATTGGACCATCCACCATTCCATCTTCTCAGCCAACAAATCCATGGGATGGATTGGTAGATGCTATGGGACAACAGCTAATGAACACAATGGAAAGGTGGGCAACATCCTTTTTGGATCGAATGAACAACCACCAACCAACAAATACAAGACATACAGAGGAAATTTTAAATGTTCATCAACAAAGATTGGCTAGAGAAAAACAGCCTATGCAAGTTAATGGACAAATTAATGGTCAGACTGGTACTCAAAACTATGAAAGACCATCGCCTCAGTCTTGGTATGAACCCATTTCGAGGCCTGTAGTAGGCCAAAATACCACAGTACTCAACAGTGAAGCCACACCAGTTGGTAGATCTGGCCAAGTACAAGAAACTGGCATAAGAATGGTGGCAAATCCCATGTTCGAAGCCATACCTGGCACCAGGGGTTATAATAATCCCTTATTTGAATTTATACCCGGGGGGTTGGAAGGTTTGCCTACAAATGGAAGGGACACAATACCTATTCCAACACCTTTCACAGGTCCTTTAGCAGGACAGGCTCAAAGGGGTTATCCATTCCCCCAACAGCAACCTGCACCACAGGGGCAACCAGTCCCAAATGTACCATTGTATGGACCAAGAGGACCACAGGCACAAGTTTGTCCACCGAACCCTGTGTTTGCTCCTCCAGTAGTGGTTCAGCAAGCCCAAAATATGGTCCCTAGGGACCAAATTGCTGATATTGTTAGGGAGATATGTGGACCAATGGCTCGGGGGGTCCAGACTCCTGTATACAGAAAACCATATCCAGAGTGGGTTGATAGGGTACATGAATACCCAAGAGGGTTTAGAATACCAGATTTCACCCTATTCTATGGGCTGAAACCAATCAACATGAGAGCATATTGCTAGATTCGCTGCTCAGTGTGGTGAATTCGCTAATCATGACTACATAAAATTGAGATTATTTCCAAACTCTCTAACTGGGGGAGCGTTTGTATGGTATATCAACCTTACACCTGGTTCCATTCAAACTTGGCAACAGATGGAAGAGGCATTTCATGCCCAATTTTTCCAATCGGAGCCAGAGGTATCCATGGCAGATTTGGCAAGATTGAGTCAAAGGCCTGAAGAAAAGGCTACTCAATTCATTGCAAGATTTAAAAGGGCTCGAAATAAATGTAGAGTCATCCTTCGAGCGAAATTTGTACGATTGGCTCAAAACGGTTTAGAGTTCAGGCTTCGAAAGAAGTTTGACTCAACTGAATTCAGGGATTTGGTCGAATTAACCTATAAGGTGTCACGATATGAAGCATTACTAGAGGAAGAACAAGATCGAAACAATGCTTCATATAAGACATACTATAGAGATCCCAATTATGAGATTGATGCAGCAGAGATTGTGGGCAAAGAACCCGTAATCTGTGAAGCATTAATTCATAAGGATACGACTATCGACCAGCAGTTTAAAAAGAAAGACTTTCACAGAAAGTATTCTTTCGATTTAACAAAAGCAGATGACATTTTCGATCATTTGCTTGCAGCCAATTTCCTTAAGTTACCAAAAGGAGTAAAACTGCCTTCTCTTGATGAACTTAAAGGAAAAGTGTACTGTAAATGGCATAATTCTTGGTCTCACTCAACTAAAAACTGCATTGTTTTTCGAGACAGGATCCAAGAGCAAATCCGAAAAGGAAGTCTGAAGTTCCCAACCAAAACAGAGAAAGCCATGGGAATTGACAAGAACGCTTCCGAAGTTGGAGAAAGCGCGCTAATGTGGTTGTTCCAAATTTTAATCTATCTCTGCAGAACTGGAAGAAGTCAATGTGCAAATGCATATTGCCAACGAACATTTGCCAAGAAAGAGACCCGAAGTTCACCGGTTGTTGGAGTCTCTCACATCGAAGGAACATTACGATGAAGAAATCTTGGACAGCGATTCCTTGGAAGCTTGTAATGCAAAGGATGTGTCCAAGGTGTAGACTAAGCTACAAATGGTTGAAGGGGCTTCCAATTGATGGGAAGCAATACTATAAGGATGTTCAGAGACGTCCTAGAACAACCAACGCTTACAACAAAAGGCCGTACCCGGCTAGTGATAGGCAGCGACCAGTGGTGGTTGAGCCTGCAGTTGACAGAGTGAATGCTAAAGGCAAAAGGCCCTTGTATGAGTCTAGGCCACCTAACTACTATAGAATGGAAAGCAAACATTCTGAAAGAAGATTAGAGAGGATTTCAGGTTATGGGACTAAAGCCAGAGATTGGCCTCCCAGATCAACATCACACAAAACAGAAAATGGCCATATCCAACAAAGGCCAGAATCAAGCTCGAGACATGAGACCAGAACCAAGCACTTGCCTCCACTGCCAGTTTCGAAGATGGCTTCGAAGGTGGAAAAGGGTGGTTCAACATCTGAATTAGTAAGCTCTTGGGTGCACAGGTTCGAGTTGGTTTGTGTCTGAAACAAACCTAGGGAATTGCCTACCAGGAGAGATGTTGGAATTACAGGCAGAATGGTCAAACCTCCTTCGGTGGCTCCTAACAACTGGGTATTGCTGAAACACCCAAAGACAAAGGAACCAAATATGGTTCCGGTTATTTCCAGATCACAAAGGAGGAAGATTCGGTAGCAGTACACCCAGCAAAGAAGATCTGAAAGAAAGTGAAGAGAGTTCTTCACATGTCAAGACAGAAGAAAAGAAAGCTTCGAAGTCAGACCATGTTCCAAAACCGACGCTACAAAGTAAAGTGGTTTGTAGCAGAGAACAATTGGCCCAAGTTCATTCTGAACTAAAGGCCAGAGAGAAGTCCAGTTTGGCAGGATTGGAGAAGGCTCTGATGGAAAGTGATAGCGAAATAGAAGAAGAGATTGGCATGAGCCAAAAGAAGGAAATGGCAGAAGAAAATGTATATAATTACACTAACATAGGGTACTTCTTCTTCTTCTTATCTTTTGTAAACAAACGCCCGTTGTACATATCTACTATAATGTATAATGTTATGAAAACAGGCTACTGTATGGAGTGATATAATGAACATATTTTTTTTGGTTAAATTTATGTTATAAAATGTATACATATAACAATGTTATAAGGAATACAATTTCTTATTATCAATAATAGTGTTATAACTATGCAATTTGTAACGCCCCAAAAATTTCGGCATGATATATCTATTTATGCAACAAAACCCACCTGATGGACAAACACATATGTATAGCTAACTATTCCACACCTCCATTTCCATTAAATCCCAAACACCAAATACATGCTATTTACATCTCAATGCCCCAGTTCCAATCGCAAGCATGCATTTTACAACAAGTAAGAAATGAAAGCCAGACAGATAACAAGTGCCCTATAGGCTTACAAATTTATCCAAGAACATTTTTGGTTACACAAAATGGAGTTTCAACTCAATACAAATACAGCCCTGGGCTTATATTCAACAAATAACAATAAAACAAAATGAAGCCTCAGCTCTGAGTCCTCTCAAGTCAATGCCTTGGCAGGGACATAGCACCTGTACCTGAAAATGATTTCTCTTATAGGGTGAGCCATAGCCCAGTAGAGATATACTACATAATATATGAACAATGACAAGACTAAAGAGGAGTATGCTTATGATAAAACAATTTATCTCTCTTTTTATAAAGCATGCAATACTGAGATGCACAACCAATATAAAACCATTTTCATTTTTAAACCATATCTGTTACATGAATACGGGCCCTGTGAATCTCTAGGCGAGTGTCTGCAAGTAGGCTCTAATGCACTAGTACTATCATTTTTACCAGTAAACTGGAAGGCTCGACACCTAACCGCGTGGTTCCATAGCCCCTACCCAGATTCACCAAATATTCATCTTTTCGCAAATAGATACATTTCCAAACATTTCTCAAAAACAGATACATTTCCAATGAAATGAATGTAATGCAATGTCCAATGCAACAAATGAGAAATGTGGTTTAATTTACCTAAGTCTCATGCATTTCTACAACAATCATGGCTATCCTCCACCAATAGCCCGAAACAGATATTTCTAAACATGAACAACTACACTAGTTTTCATATCACAATCACGTCTGGCAACCTCTTAAGGTTCATTTCTAACCGTGTCGGTTTTATACCAACAGATACATTAAGCAAAATAATATTGTTAATGTCCAAAAAAATATCATTTTCTTTCCAAACTCTTTCTCCAAACATTATTCAACTATGACATCCTATTTTGATCAAAAGCCCCAAAATTAAATGCAATTCCTTTTTTTTTTCTTTAAAAATGCTCTTTTAGTCACAAACTGGTAAAAATTTCAAAACCAATCGAATTTAAGTCCGTTTTTGTTCAAATTTAAAACATAGCTCTTTCATAACCTTACAAACATATTCCAAGTTTACGCTTTCGCAATTTGGGCATTAACTCTTTATTTTTCTCAAAATTTTCCTTTTAAGCAAATAAATCACGAATTTTTCAAAAATTCTAGTTAAATTATATGCAACTCTAAACTCTATATAATCAACTAAAAGTGCATAAAGAAGTGTAGGAAAAATCCCTACCTCAAGCTAAAAGATAATGGAAGAACACCCAAAACTCGGCGGTACGAAAATGCGATCTAGTATGATCAAAACATTGTCCTTCGCGTGCTCTAGCTTTTGGCCTCAAGAACTAGGGGTGAATTTGTACTAAAACTAGATGATAACAAGGTTGGAAAGGCTTGGATGCTCTCAAATTGTTATGGTAGTTCTTCCAACAGCGACCAACCCCTTTTTCCCAAACCAAGCGCCCTAGGTGAAACAAACTCCCCAAGAGCCATACCATGATCCATTTGGTGCTTGTATCTTTTCAATGAATATGGCAGCTCTTTCAATACACTTTTCTGTCTCCTCTCCCCGATGCCCGGGGTATAATTTCTTAAATGATGTCAAAGCTTGAATAGCTACTGTGGTACATCCCACACAAGGATAATCAATAACAATATCGCCTACAAAAGGGCCAATTTGTTGCTAAGCTATGGTAAATTGGTAATTTGGCGCCCGAGAGCAGGGGCGGAGGCACACAGTGGCCAGGGGGGTCACGTGCCCCCCTGGGTTTTTGAATTTTTTTTTTTTTGGGTTTCAAACATAAGGAAAATATTTTAAATAAAAAAATTTATAAAAATATTATATAAAGTGAAATGTCAATGGCATTTTTAAAATTATGAGAACAATAATGATTATTTTAATTGAAAGTAAAGAGACTATGATAAGTTATATTATTATTTATGAAAATTTCAATATAATAGTGATATCTATCATTATTGACATGCAAATATAATTAACATCAATGAAGATATATGAAATTTATTGGATTGTTACGTACATTTGATATGTAGAATTTGTCCTCCATATGTTTCTTTCCATTCATAACTAAAATGACACTATATAAATTATAATCAAGCAACACATTTTCAATTATAAAAATAAAAATAAAAATAAAAAATTACAACAAGTTATAACTAATATCAAAATGAGCCATAATTAATTATTACTTGATATATAGTCATAACCAAAATAACAACCACAAGAAGTTATAACTAAATTATATCTAACACTATAATGTGTCATAACTAAAGACCACAAAGATCATAATTGTGACATATGATTGATACTTTTTTTTATGGTGTGCTTTATAGAATTTCTCTACTAAAATATATTATTTCTATCTCAACTTATCTTCTTTTTTAATTTTTCAATCTACCTGTAAATAGTTACTCCCTAATATTTATATAAAATTTAATCTCAAATCCTTTAATTTAAAATTCACATTTATCCAAATGGACTCTTAATATTTAAGTTTAGTAATATCTCATTATTGTTTATTAAAAAAATAAAAAATAATTGTTTGGTTAGAGTTTTCCAAAAACACTTTTCAGAAAATTCTACTTTCTTGTTTTCTGTTTTTTTTTATTTTTACTGAATTTTTTTAATATTTTAAGTAATGTTTTTAAGTTTTAGACATACCTAACATAAATATACCTAAAAAGTAAAAAAATTGTGAAAAAAACCTTTTAAAAATTCACTAAATACCAAAAATACAAAAAAAAAATACGAGAATTCTATACATTATTTGTATTTTTATGTATTTATTAATTTTAAAAATATTTTTTCACAAATTTTTTACTTTTTAAATATATCTAAGTAAAGTGCATCTAAAAAAGTAAAAAATATATATTTAAAATTTTAAAAATATTCACTAAAAACAAAAAAAACACGAAAATAAAAAAACTCAATTTTCAAAAAACTTAATTCAAAAAACTCAAACCAAACACACTGATATTTTCATTAATTTGTGCCCCCTCTCCATGAATTTCCTAGCTACGCCACTGCCCGAGAGGTTGTGTTGGTCAGTGAGGCTCATCGAAGTGAGATTTCTCAACATCAAGAACACCCTTAATGATAATAATAGTTGCGTCCTTGTGCAAAACTTCAGATGAACAACATTCGATTCTTCTCCACAGTTAAATACCAATTCTACTTGCCGATCTTGAACAACATTGGCAACTGCAACGATGGAAGTATTTTGAATAATCTTATCAAGAACCGTGTCATCCCACTTACATTTCACTTCTGGGAAACACTTGCGGCAATTTCAACAGCACCTCTAGCCGATTCCTCAGTACGGCTCCAAATTGCTTTGAGAACAACAAGATCAAAGATCTCAGTTAATCTTGGGATGTATTGAGTTCTGACGAAAATACCAGCGCCAAGAATGGCGATCTGAGGTGGCTTCGTCATCTTCCCCAGATCACTGAGTAAATCGATATGATCAAATCAACAATGAGATAGATATGTGTGTGAGTGATTTTCTGATCACACTGCCTATCTTAGTGATTCAGCGGTAAAAACACAGGCAGAATAGATGGCACAGATAATAACACAAAGACAAGGAGGATTTAACGTGGTTCGGCAATAATTGCCTACGTCCACGGGAGGCCGAGGTGTTTCACTATGAACAGTAACAAGAATTACAATTCACTCTCAGTAACTTTCTCCCTCTCTGAGTATGTAATTGTAAATGTTACAACTAGTTTGTTGCCTTTCTGTATCTGTCTTATCTGTTGTGTTGATGCCCCAATGCCCATCCCTTCGTTTGTTGTCCTCCATCTCTATATATACACCGGAATAGAGATGGAGTGGTTACCAGCTTTTGAGCTGGCTTGCCAGCCCACTAGTGCACTTTTAGCAGCTTTCCAAGTAAAAGCTGTTGATTCCTTCACACGACTGCTAGTGGCCTCGTGGCTAATTCACATGGCCTCAAGGCAAGCTTGTTGGTGAGATAGTGGCCTCATGACTTTCTCCACTAGGCTGGACATCCACCTAACCAAGATAATATTTTATAACATCAACCTCGGCTTACTCTTCTGCGGGTATCTCGGCCTTTGCAAGTTAAGCCGAGGTTTGAGGCCTTCATCCGAATTAAGATGCCTTTAGAAATCACCTCGGCAATTACTTTGAGTATATTGGCAAAACTTTTACTGTGACACGTAGCTCCTCGGATGACACGTCGGCGTCTCCTTGCCACGTGTTGATTCTCAAAAATATATCCCCACAACTGCCCCCTAAGTTCTATTACCTCGGCATACTGAGGTGATGGAACTTACATTGAACTTCTTTCTCAGACCTCGGCTTAATAATTTTCTAGCCGAGATCATTTACTTTAGGCCGACATGTCTTCTTCAAATTCAAATCGACTCCCATACGCGCATGAGCTGTCATGCACCGCTTTACAACTGTTCCAACGACGTGTTTTATCCTTAGTGGCCCGTGCTGGTGACGCGCCCACAAACCGTCTTTCTCTGCCCGCGCCGCCTGACGCATGCGTTACCCCAGGCACAATAATTACGATTTTGCCGCCGTTTCAATTTTGGACAAAACAATTGCCTCTCTCTCTCTTCCTTCACTTTTGCATTTCGAATTTCTTTGCTCTCTCTCTCTCTAAAGCTTTTCCTTCTTCGAATCCTCCATTGTTCTTGCTCGAAGCTCTGCAACTGCCTTCACCTGCCTTTTCTGCGAAGCTCTCGCCTCTGTTGCGTCCATCGTCTGACCTCGGCGAAGCTCATTCCGGCCTCACTTTTTCTGGTAAGCCACCGTTCTCTTCTCTTCTCAGTTCTTTGATCGTTTCTGGTATTTCTTGTTTCTACTGTTCTGCTTGTCTTTTAATTTGTGAATCATTTCTTGATTTTGCACGTGAACACTTGCACCGTTTCATTTCTTGTCCTTGGCCTTTCGCCCTTTCTGTTCTTGACTCTGAGACTTCATTTTTGCTTTTCTGTTTTCCAGATTTCCGCCTTTCATACTCATTCTTCGTAGATTTAGTTTTGGGATTTGCTGTAGAACCATCAATCCTTAGGAAAAATTGAAATAATTTGTCCCTTGGTTTAAGCCGAGGTCCTTAGAACCCTGTAGATCTCCTTCTTTCTGTTATCCCACTCTTTTATATCTAAACCATGGGTGTGTGGAGAGATAGGGTCAACACCCCATCCAAACTAGAGTATTTTAGGCAAGAATTCTCCATCCCTGCCGATGTTCACCTCAAGCTAGCTGGGGAGAACGACTCCATTATGCCCGATGAGGATAAGATGCCTTTCCCTGTAGTAGCCTTCGTCCAGTGTGGGCTTAGGTTCCCTCTAGATCCCCTCTTCCGCGAGGTCCTTCATTACTACACCCTGAACCCCATGCAACTTTCCATTAACGCCTATAGGACACTCAATGGAATAATAGCCTTAGCTCGGCAGGAGAGTGTTAGGATCACTCTTGCCGACATCCAGTTTTGCTATACCATGTGTCCCTTGAACCTTAAAGAAAAAGGTTATGTCTACTACCTTAAGCCGAGGTCCACCGCGTTTAAGATCGTAGCCGACCTCCCAGACTCCAACAAAGGGGCTGGAGATGATTACCTCATTGCATCTGGGAACTGGGAATTTGGCCCAGATGAAGAAGTTCATCTATTCCCTCTTCCTCGAACGGTCAAGGAGGGCAAGGGTAAGATCCCTGTGTCAACTACTTAACTGTTGCTTTTTTAATTTTTTCCAAAATTTTATCTGTTTCTGATGTTGCTTTTCTTTTTGCAGACGTTCGCCAGCCTCCCAAGGACTTTCGCCAGTCCTATTACCCTGGGAAAGGCTTGAAGAAGCTCCTCGACCTTCCTCTCGAGAAGCGAAAGGCTCCATTGCTGCTAAATTTCATCCCATCATACACATCCAAATTGGCCGACGTTCCGAAGAAAAAGAAGAAGACCGCCTCTCAATCAACTGCTTCTACAGAACAGGCTGCCTCCACATCTGAGCCAGCCAATCAGCCTTCAACCTCGGCACCAAATTTGACACCAGTGGCAGAGAAGAAACGCCGACAAAGACTTGTCAAAACAGCCGAGATGGAACGACCAAAGAAAGTGGTACTGAACCTATTGGCCGATCTTCCAGATGAAGGGGATGCTGCACCATCCCAACAAGTGCCTCCGCCGAAACCCAAAAGAGTAAAGAAGGCCCAACCAAAGGCCAAGGCTGCTGAGGCTGATGCCGAGGTCGAAGACGCTCTGCCCATCTCCCAGTTGGCCGAGAGCAAGAAGGCCTCCTCTGCCCCCGCCAAAAGACCTGCTGAGGCCCAGCCATCAGGGTCTACTCAGGCAAAAAAGCCGAGGTCATCATCTACAACAACTTCGGGATCCAGGGTTCCCAGAATTCCTTGGGAGCCCAAAGTTACTCTTGAGAACAGGCCTGTCTATACCAACGAAAGTGCAACCGACGTCAACATCGGCGTGGCACTCAGCACTGCAGTTCTCCTGGAGGGCGATCTTGAGCGTAATGCCAAGATGAGTGGCTATGAAAATTACGCCCTCATGTTGCAGCGTTCAGTCCAAGTAAGTCTCTGAATTTGACAACTTGTCTTTCATACTTGTAAAATTTTGAAACTTTTTGTGATAACCTTTGCCTTGTATTCTTTCAGGCCATCCAACACGCCCACTCCTTCTCCATGCGGGCTTTTGAATTTGAGGACGAGATGAAGAAGGAGTTTGCTGCCCTCCAAAAGCAAAATAAGAGTCTTCAGAATAAGATGAAAAAACTGGAGGATCAGGCCGATGAGGCAACCAAGGCTAAACAGATAGCCGATGAAAAGGCTGCTGAAACATTAAAATGTTGCTATAGCTCGTGAGAAGGAAGCGAGGAGAAAGCGACCAGTAGAAAGGAGGCTGCAGGAAGCCTTGGCCACCAAGGAAGCCGACCTCAAAGCTGCCGATGCAAAGGGCTATGGTCAAGGTATGGCCGATGTCGCAGAAGAATACAAGCTTCAGGTCAAACAAGCATGCAACAGGGGTTTTACCCTAGGTTGGAATGCTTTGGCCAAAGAGCTTGGTCTTCCTGCCGACTCGCCCTGGCGCAAGACCAAAGCCATGCGTCTTCCCTGTCCTGTTCCTCCACCTTCTACTCAGGTTGAAGAAGCTGATTCTGAAGTCGAGGCTGATGATGAAGTTGAAGATGAAGATGAAGCTGAAACTGAAGCCTTGGTCAGGAAATCCAAGGAAGCCATTGAAACCAAGTCATCTCCTCAGGGCGATCAAATAATGGATCTAACCCACGAGGAGGATGAGGAGGTTGAGAAGGTGCCCAAGGAGACTGGCCCAGTTCACCCATCATCTGATCTGCTTCTGGCTGATAGAAGTGTGGAGAAGACTTTGGCCGAAATCGATGCCGAGATCGCAGCTGACAAGAAGGCCGAGGTGGCAGTTGAGAAGGTTGCAGATGCTGTGGTGGAGAAAGATACCGAGGTTGTTCTCCAAGAGGCACCCGAGGTCCCAGCCCAACCAGCTCCTGAAATCGAAGAAACTTGAACGTCTTTTGTTTTTCTTTTTTTTGTTTTTTTTTGATATTTCTTGAACAATGTAAGCTTCTTCTTTTGTGGCCGATGTACTCCTTTGCTGCTTGTGAACAATTTATTTTTGCTAGGCCATAGTGCCTTCTTCATATATAACTGCAACTTGTTTCTTTCTGAATGTGGTAGTCTTTTAATTCTTCTTCATTGCTTCTGCTTGGTTTTATACTTAGAATATTTTGCATGATTTTCATACTTTTCCTTCTTTGTGCAATCTTCTCGGGGTCACATACCTCGGATATGACATCTGCAAATTTTACCTCGACAAGGAACTGTCCTGCAATCTTTTCATAAATTTTAACAAGTACAAAACATATACTATTCAATGTTAACTTTGCAAACTTTTCTCAAGTTTCCATGAGTGTTCAAATAACAACCTCAGTTTGCCCTACTTGTAAATTGCTACAAATTTCACCAAGAATTAAAATAATCAGTAAACCTTACTCAAGTTTTAACAAGTGTTTAAACAATAATCTTAATCTTTACCTCAACCTGTAAATTGCTGGAAATTTCAACAGATGGTAACATGTCGGCTTAACTTCAACCTGTAAATTGCTGCAAATTTCAACAAGGATTAAACAATATACTTAGCTTCAACTTGTAAATTGCTGCAAATTTCAACAAGTGTTTGAACATCTTCCTTGGTTTATCCAACCAGCAGATTACTGTGTGCCATAACATCGGCGTCCCTTCAACTTGTAAATTGCTACAAATTTCAACAAGCGAAGAGAAACAAATATTCCGGCTTGACTCCCACTTGTAAATTGCTACAAATTTCAACAAGTGAAGCCGAGCTTTTTAATCGGCCTGACCAACTTGTAAATTGCTACAAATTTCAACAAGGGTTAATACAGACAATAAACTTTACTCAAGTTATAACAGGTGTTAAACAATGATCTACTTGTAAATTGCTACAAATTTCAACAAGAGTTTAAAGAATAATATCAACATTTATTTGAACTTGTAAATTGATGTCGGCTGTACTTCAACTTGTAAATTGCTACAAATTTCAACAAGTGTTTGAACATCTTCTTTGGCTTGACCACCATGTGGATTGCTATATGCTTCACCCCGACTTGTAAATTGCTACAAATTTCAACAAGTGAGGAGAGTAGTAACCTCGGCTTAACTTCAACTTGTAAATTGCTACAAATTTCAACAAGCGAAGCCAAGCTTTGTATTCGGTCAAACCAACTTGTAAATTGCTACAAATTTCAACAAGTGGTAGACTTTGTTATTCGGCCAGACCAACTTGTAAATCGCTACAAATTTCAACAAGTGGTAGGCTTTGTTATTCGGCCAGACCAACTTGTAAATCGCTACAAATTTCAACAAGTGGTAGGCTTTGTTATTCGGCCAGACCAACTTGTAAATTGCAACCAATTTCAACAAGTGGTAGGCTTTGTTATTCGGCCAGACCATCTATTATGTGGTAGGCTTTGTTATTCGGCCAGACCAGCTTGTAAATTGCAACCAATTTCAACAAGTGGTAGGCTTTGTATCTTCTCTGCCTCTTTGCATCTTCTCTGCCCCCAATGTGAACCTAAGTTCCACTTGGGTTCTCATTTTTCATGTCTTCCAGCATCTTTATCAATCATATGACATCGGCCAAGAATGAAAATCTCTCAATGATAGAAAAATTTTAGATTACAAGTGTTCCATGGTCTTGGCAGTGCTTTGCCCTCATTGTCCTCCAGACGATATGCTCCATTACCTAACACTGAGGTAATTCTGTAAGGCCCTTCCCAGTTCGGGCCAAGCTTGCCCTCCCTGGGATCTTTCTTGCTGCCGACCACTTTTCTAAAGACTAGGTCGCCGACTTGAAAATCCCTTGGGTTGACCTTCTTGTTGTAAGCTCTGGCAAGCTGTTGCTGGGACACTGCAAGCTGAATTGCAGCCTTCTCTCTTCGTTCTTCCAAAAGATCCAGATCTCGGGCTAAGAGTATGTCATTAGTCCCATCTTCAACTCCCTGGGTTCGGATCCCTGGGATGCCGACTTCCAGTGGAATAACTGCTTCTGTGCCATAGGCCATGGCAAAGGGGGATTCCCTTGTTGATCTTCTTGGCATAGTCCGATATGTCCAAAGCACATTGGGTAACTCATCCACCCACTTCCCTTTTGCTGCTTGTAACCTCTTCTTGATTCCATCCAGAATTACTTTGTTGGAAGCTTCTGCCTGTCCATTACTTTGAGGGAAACTTGGTGTTGAAAAGTAGTTCTTGATCTTGAATTTTGCACAGAAGTTCTTGATGAGCTTCTTTGTCGAGCTGCGTTCGTTATCGGCAACAAGGGCTCTGGGAATGCCGAATCTGGTGATGATGTTCTTCCATATGAAATTCTTGACGTCCACATCTCGGATTTTGGCAAGAGGTTCTGCCTCTATCCACTTTGTGAAGTAATCCGTTGCCACCAGCAAGTATTTTCTCTGCCCAGTTGCTTGAGGAAGCTGTCCGACCAGATCTATGCCCCATTGGGCAAAGCAAGGGCTGAATCTTTGGATTTAGGTCATTGTGCGGTGATAAATCAAAGGTGCAAACCGTTGACAGCGTTCGCACTTCTTCACATATGCTTCGGCATCTTTTTGCATGTATGGCCACCAATACCCTTGGGTAATGGCCCTATGGGCTAACGATCTGCCCCCAGTGTGGCTTCCACAAATCCCTTCATGAATTTCATATAAAAAATCTTCAACTTGTAAAGGGTGTACGCACTTTTGAGAGGTCGATGAAGGACCTTCAGAGATGTCCTTCCGATCGGTGAATCTGGCCGACTTTAGTCTGACTTTGTGTGCCTCCTTGCGATCTTCTGGAAATTTTCCCTCTTTCAGGAATGCAACAATTGCATTCATCCAGCTCGGCCCCATGTCCACACACATTGCCTCTTGCTTTGCGTGCCGTGGTTCTATGCTCGGGCCCGACATGTAATCGATCATAATTGTCCTCGTCTGCCCAGTCTGCATTGAACTCGCCAGGTTGGCCAGCACGTCGGCGTGGCTGTTATCATCTCGGCTAACTTGAAGAAGTCGGCAGTTCTGAAATAGCTCGGCTAGCCTAATCACCTCTTTCGCATATGCCGACATCCTCTCATCTCTGGCTGCAAATTCTCCTGTTGATTGGTTAACAATTAATTGTGAATCACAAAAAACTATTACCTCATACGCCTGCTGCTTTGCCGGTTTAGTCCTGCAATTAATGCTTCGTATTCAGCTTCATTGTTTGAGGCCTTGAACCCCAAACAGATGGATTGTTCTATTATTTCTCCATCTGGGGATATCAGCAGTACTCCTGCCCCCGCTCCTCGTCGGTTTGAACTTCCATCGACAAAAAGTCTGAATGAGTCGCCGATGTAGATGCTGCAAGGTCTGAGTTTTTCCTTCCTTTGCTCTTTTGTTGTCGGCTTGGATTCTTCTTGCTGGCTAGGACTTTGTTCATCTCGGCTTAAGGGAGGCCGACGTTCGACGGACTCCGGCGTGAATTCTGCCACAAAGTCAGCCAAAACTTGGCCCTTGATTGGTGTTCTGGGTCTGAATTCCAAGTCATACTGGCCCAAGGCTACTGCCCACTTTGCAATTCTTCCTGTCAAGTCTCCTTGTTGTAACAGGGATTTTAATGGGTGCTCTGTTAGTATCAAAATCTTGTGTGCTTGGAAGTAGTGGTTCAACTTCCTCGAGGCCATAACTAAGGCCAACATTAACTTCTCCAGTGGTAAGTACCTTGTTTCAATTTGGCTAAGGTTTTACTTACATAATAGACGACTACATTCTCCCTTCTCTTCTCGGATTAATCTGCGCTCACCGCGTGTTACGTCTGACTAAGTACAAAACAACTCTTCCCGGGCTCGGTATCGAGAGGTGGAGCCGTGATCATGTACTTTTTAGATCGGCCAAAGCGGCCTCACATTCTTGGTCCAGGAAGTCCATGATCTTTTTACGAGTTGAAGAAGGGTTTACACTTGTGCGAGCTTGACTTATGAACTGTTTAGTCATGACCTGCTGTTAGCATTTGAACCTGTTTTGCCGTGGTTGGGCTCTGTAGATCTAGGATGGCCTTGATCTGATCTGGGCTGGCTTCTATTCCCCTTCTTGTGACCAGGTACCCTAGAAACTTACCAGATCCAACCCCAAACGCGCACTTTGATGCATTGAGTCGGAGCCGATATGTTTTGAGGATGTTGAATACCTCGGCTAGGTCGGCGAGATGATTTTCTGGCTCCTTGGTCTTTACAACCATATCGTCGATGTAAACTTCCACTGTGTGGCCTATCTGGTGTTTGAACATTTTAGTTACCAGCCTTTGGTATGTTGCTCCTGCGTTCTTTAGTCCAAAAGGCATTACCCTGTAACAGTACAAACCTTTTGGGGTGATAAATGCTGTCTTCTCCTCGTTTGGGGGGTACATGGCTATCTGGTGATACCCCCTGTAAGTATCCAGGAAGCTCATCCTTCCATGTCCCGATGTAGCATCCACCAACTGGTCAATTTTAGGCAGAGGGAAGCTGTCTTTGGGACAGGCTTTATTTAGGCTTGTAAAATCGACACAAACCCTCCATTTGCCGTTTTTCTTCTTTACCACCACAGTGTTTGATAGCCATGTTGGATAGTTGACTTCTCTGATGGCCCTGGCTTCTAGAAGTTTGTCAACTTCTTCCTCCACTGCTTCGACGTGTATCAGCGTCGGTCTTCTTGCTCGCTGAATTATAGGTTTAGCCGACCTGTCGACGTTCAGTCTGTGACATGTGACCTCGGGGTCAATGCCAGGCATTTCGTAAGGTGTCCAGGCAAATACTTCTATGTTTGCTCTCAAAAAGGCTTCCAGTTCTCTTTCCTCTTCCTCGGCTAAGCCTAAGCCGAGAAGAAAAAAGCGCTCCTCGTCGCCCTCCTGGACGAGTATTTTCTTTAGTGACTCTTCACTCTTCTCGGCCGGCTCCTTGCCGACATCATCTAGGACTTCTATGTCCTCGTCTTCGACTTCGGCTCTGGCTGGTTCTCGAATGTTGCAAGTAGTCTTCATTGCTGCCATGGTGCAATTCTTTGCCTGCAGTTGATCCCCTCTAATTTCTGCAATCCCATGCTCGGTTGGAAAGCGCAGTAGTTGGAGCAATGTTGACGGTACTGCCCCCATTGCATGTAACCACGGCCTGCCCATGATGATGTTGTATGGTGAGGGTGTGTCAATCACGATGAATTCGGTCTGGATCTTCTTACTGCCTGCTTGTACTTCTAAGGTTGTGGCACCCAGTGGCCACGTCGGCATGCCATTGAAGCCGACCATCGGGCCATTTGATTGCTCCAGGTCATCGGGGTGAAGGCCCAGCTCCTTATAACATCTAACATACATGATGTCACAAGAGCTGCCTGGATCTATGAGGATGCGTTTTACTTGGCATTCCCCAACCTGGAGGGATACTACCAAGGCATCATTATGTGGGTGCTGTACCATTTCTAGGTCGGCCTCGGTGAAAGTTATCATCGGACTTTGGCAATCTTCCGGCCGAGGTCTTTTCAATCGACACAGTTCACATCTGCAGTGTTTGACTCTGAGTCTCCCCGAATCTTGTTTTCACTCACCTTGAGTGAATCACATTCACTACCCGAGGTCTTCTCGCCGGGTTCTTGCGGTGGCTTGACTGGCGATCTGCTGTTTTCCCTCATTCTGGTTTCGTCGATAAGGTCTCTCAGGTGACCCTGCCTCACCAGATCTTCTAAGTGTGCTTTTAAAGCTCTACAACCTTGTGTTGTATGTCCGTTTTCATTGTGATACGAACAATGTCTGTCCACGTTTCTTCCCATAAACTCCCCGGGTTGCCTTGCCGGTGTTCTGAAATAAGGCTGGCTTCGAATTTTTCCTAGGACCTTTTGAATTGGAATTCGGAACACAGTTGTCACTGCTTGTTTAGCCCTCAACTCCACCTCTGCCTTGCTGAATCCGTTGTTACTTCGGCTTCGCTTTGGCGAGCCGTTCCCTTGCTCCTGTTTAACCTGCTTCGATGTCGACGTATCCTCCTCGGCTCGGGCATATTTTTCAATCCTTGCCATGAGTTCCTCCATGTTCTTTGGCAATGTCTTTGCCAAAGATTTCCGTAATGAACAGTCTTCTTTCAGGCCGTTCTTGAAAGACACGACCGCTACCTCTTGATTGCATTCAGGTATTCGGTTGAACACCTCGTAGTATCTTTTTGCATAGGCCCTAAGGCCTTCGTCCTTACTGATTTTCAAAGCCATTAATCGTCCACCCTCAATGGTCAGAGCTTGTTTGTCACGAACCTGGCCACAAACATCTCGGCCAGGCCTTCCCAAGTCCTCACACTTCCTTTGGGTAACTTGTGGAACCAATCGGATGTAATTTCTCCAAAGGACGAAGGGAATACTTTGCAGAGCAAAGGCTCATTTCCTTCAGATAATGCCATTGAATTTAAAACAATCCAACATGGAAGTTAGGATCGACTTACAGTCATAGATTTGAAACCTCGGCATCTTTGAATCTTTGGTGCCTCAAATGTCTAGTTCCACGAGAATGGTGTCCTCGGCTTGATGAACGAGTTTACCTCGGCGGCGTTCTGTTCCCTCCTCTTGAGGTAGTTTCTCAAGTCTTCTTTACTCCTCCCGAGCTCGGCTATCTTTTGATTTGAGTCCCTTTGTACGCTATTCTCGGCCTCGTGAATACGCCCGTTTTGATCTTTCTCCATGGGTTGTATCGAAGCGAGAGAACACCTTTTGTACATGCCGATGTTCTCTTGGTTCTGATCCTTTGTATTATACGTCCTCTTGGACTTACCGACCTCCCTGGAGCACGGGTGAGAATGCTCCTTATTCCTGGAACGTTGTGGTGCTTCAGGAGTTGGTGTCCTTCCTTCATTCCGAGCTTTAGCTGCGGGATTGAGTATCTGCGATGGGTATGGTGGCTGCATGACCTTGCTGTGCATCATGAAGTTGACGACCGATTGAAGGTCTGCCAACTTGTTTGCCAGGTCCTTGAGTTCCTCATCCCTTCGTATGCATCTATCCCTCCATACCTGGATGTTGTCCTCCTTGTAGTAGCTGCCGTGGTCTGTCTTCTTTGATGTGTCGTCTTCCTGGATGACGTTCTTTCCCCCGTGCCCCTGGCCACAGTCTTTGTCATTGTGGTTGTTTCCTTCGACGTCAAGGTCAATAGGCCTGTCACTCTCAGCGGGAGTGTTGCCCCTGACCGTCTCGTTGTGTGCGTTACTGGCCATCTATTCGTCTTTCTTTCCCACAGACGGCGCCAAATTGTGTGAGTGATTTTCTGATCACACTGCCTATCTTAGTGATTCAACGGTAAAAACACAGGCAGAATAGATGGCACAGATAATAACACAAAGACAAGGAGGATTTAACGTGGTTCGGCAATAATTGCCTACGTCCACGGGAGGCCGAGGTGTTTCACTATGAACAATAACAAGAATTACAATTCACTCTCAGTAACTTTCTCCCTCTCTGAGTATGTAATTGTAAATGTTACAACTAGTTTGTTGCCTTTCTGTATCTGTCTTATCTGTTGTGTTGATGCCCCAATGCCCATCCCTTCGTTTGTTGTCCTCCATCTCTATATATACACCGGAATAGAGATGGAGTGGTTCTGACTTTTGGTGGCTTGACCCACTAGTGCACTTTTAGCAGCTTTCCAGGTAAAAGCTGTTGATTCCTTCACACGACTGCTAGTGGCCTCGTGGCTAATTCACATGGCCTCAAGGCAAGCTTGTTGGTGAGATAGTGGCCTCATGACTTTCTCCACTAGGCTGGGCATCCACCTAACCAAGATAATATTTTATAACATCAACCTCGGCTTACTCTTCTGCGGGTATCTCGGCCTTTGCAAGTTAAGGCGAGGTTTGAGGCCTTCATCCGAATTAAGATGCCTTTAGAAATCACCTCGGCAATTACTTTGAGTATATTGGCAAAACTTTTACTGTGACACGTAGCTCCTCGGATGACACGTCGGCGTCCCCTTGCCACGTGTTGATTCTCAGAAATATATCCCCACAATATGTATATATGTATATGGGTAGGCAATGAGAATCACTGTTTGGAATCTATGTAAAACGAAAGGAATTTATGGTTTGATGTGATTGCTCCCTCCCTCTCTCTCTCTCTCTCTTAAATAAATCAATATACACCACTTGAGTACCCCACCCCACCGCACGCCCCTTTTTTTTTTACAGTTCCGATTCGTAGCTCGAAACCCGTGGCTTGAGTTTTGGCTCGACACTAAAACGACGTCGTTTTGGTGTCGAGTTTTTCTTTTTACGTGTTTTGTCATGAGCGAAGAAGAAGTTGCAAAACGAAGAAGAAGAGGAAGAAGAAGGGAGAAGAAGAGAAGGGAGGAGGAAGGAGGGGAGGGGAGGGGCCCATAAAAATCAGCTGGAGGAGGAGGCAGGGCTGCGACTGCGACTGCGACTGTGACTGCGACGATCGGCGAGGCGGTGGCGGTGGTGCGACAATCAGCGAGGCGACGGTCTGAAGCTGCGACGATCGGCGGTGGTGCGGCGCGACGATCTCCTCCCTCCCTTCTTCTTCTCCCTCCCTTCTCTTCTCTCTCTCCCTTCTCTTTCTCCTCTCCCTCTTTCGAGCCATTTTCGAGCTTTTGATGTCGAGCTACGGGTCATTTTTGTTTTTTTTTATTAGCTGTGCGCTTCCCTTTTTGTAACAAGAAGCATCTCCCTCATATTATAAAAATAGTTGACAGCCCCATACACTAGTGCCTTCATTATTAACCACCAAAGATATATATTTATTTATTTATTTTTATTCTGGGTCATCACACAATTTCTTTTCAAAATACATATAAGGAAAGTTTGAACAAATATTTGAATGTAGATTTTGAAATTTTACTTGACAGGTTATTCAGAGAAATTACATAGATGAATTATTTTTCTATTAGTAAATAAATATAGTGCTCTTCTCTATAGTTTTGTCAACTTGGTTATCAAATTTTTTTTTTTTAATTTTTTTTATTGCAAATGTGAAGACATATTTACATCTAATATGACATATAACTATATTCATATTTCTATTAATTTGAAAAGAAATTTGCAAAGAGAAAAACAAAAGATAGAGCTAAAAATATAATTACATTTCACTTCTTAAATTCAAAAACCAAACATAATTTTAAAAATATTTATATTGAAATTGTAGTATGACCCCCACGCGCTTTGCGCGTGGGGGGCCAACTAGTGATAAGGTAAGAGATCATAAGCGCCGTTCATTTGGTTAATTACCAACTTTGAGTTACCTCGAACTTCCAGTTGATGTACTTTGATGTCACGAGCTAGTTCCATTCCCATATTAAAAAAATATATATATATATATCCTAAAGACAAAAGCAGTTACAAAAAATTAACTGTTTTTGATTTTGTAAAAATCCTCTTTGACTTTTTTTTTTATTCAATATTTTCAAAAATTTTGATCTTTTCTAATTTCTCTAGTTGAGTAGAATAACCTTTAAATTTTTCAGAAAATGAAAAAAAAAATCATTAAAGATGAAAAAAAGTCAACAAAAAGCTATCAAAAAAAAGCCAACCACAAGCACCTGTAAATTGGTTAAAACTCAATAGATACAAATAGATAGAGAATAAAAAATAAAAAATAAAAACTTTGTCAAGGATTAATCATTAAGAAATTAAATAAAAAGTAGTGCATGTTGAGAAACATATTTTTATATTACTGATGTTGTGTACTCCTAATTCATTAAAAGTTTTGACACAAGCAAAGATTACTACAACGTGATGAAAAACAATAGTTGAACTTATATGTGAATTTGACTGTTGCACAATAACTCTCTGTTTTGATAAGGTTTTTGTTGGTGATACCATTACTACATGTATGTCATTGTTGGAGCATTTTGCTCAATTCTCACAACTAAAACTAGAGCCCATGGCCTCTATTGGCAAATAAGAATAAGATTTAAAGCCAAAAATCATAGAATTCACCAATAAAAGGAGAATACATATATATATATATATATATATATATGCAAAACACAGTCTATAACACATTCTAGACAAACAATTTATACAAGGAAATACTTACTTCAGAATATTTTACAAAAGGCACAAAATCATCAAATCCCATCAACATATATGCCAAAACTATAGAATTATTCAAACTTATTTCTTTCACTACATGAAATTACATTTTTGGCGATCAAATTTGGTGACTACAAAAAATTTTAGTCGGCAAAAGTTGTAGAATTGGCGACCAAAAATTATATTGATTATTTTTTTAGTCGCTAAAAATGCCACTATTGGCGACAAATATTTTTTTTAGTCACTGTAAAGTTAGTTTTGGCTACTAACATTATTTAGTCACCGAATGGAAAACAAAAAATTACTTTTTATTTTTTGATCGCCAAAAATTTATTTTCAGCGACTAAAACATATTTTAGTCACTGTAGAGTTAGTTTTGGCTACTAAAATTATTTAGTTGCCAAATGAAAAACAAAAAATTACTTTTTATTTTTGGCGACCAAACTTTTGGTCGCCAAAAATTTATTTTCAACAACTAAAACATATTTTGGTCGCTATAGATTTGGCTACTAAAATTATTTACTCAGCAAATGAAAAAAAAATAGTTTTTATCTTTTGGCGACGAAAAGTTTGGTTGCCAAAAAATTATAATTACAAGTTTTGGGGGAGAATTTCAAAATTTGGAGGGATTCTAAATTAATTGGTGACGAAAGTATTTAGTCGGAAAAAAAATACACATCCATTTCTTATTAGCGACTGAAACAGTTAGTCGGGAAAATATGGGTCACTAGGGTTTCAAAATCAATCACCGTTATAATACAATCTTACCTCTACTTCCCTCTCACGCCTTTCTGACTCTCTCTCTCATGCCTCTGCCCTCCTCCTTCCACGTTATCTCTCTCGCTTTGTCTCCATAGCTGTCCCCTACAGGAGCATCACCGCCATCGCACCAACGTCGATCCACCATTGGAGCATTACCCCAGGTATGTCTCTCCACCATTGAAGCATTACCCCAGGTATGTCTCTCTCTCTCTCTCTCTCTCTCTCTCTCTGTTTTCTTCCAGTCACATACCTTCACACAAACCCGGCCCCAAATTGACCCATCTACCGCCATTAAGTTTAATCCAAATTCCTCCTCCACCATGAACAACCACCATCAGCCCCATTTTCCCTTTTATCCATGCTCTTCTCTCTCTATATATATATATACACATCTATAATTGTTATATGAATTTGGCTATGGCGAGTATCACGTTGACCTATTCGATGAAATTTCAAAATGGGTTTTGAATTAGAGAAATCATGATAGTCTGTTGGATGACCTGGGTTTGGACTGGTTTATAAACTAGTCCGTAGAGGACTAGTTTATCGGCATCCTTTGTTGTTGAAGGTACTGATTTAGCCTTCTCAGCGAATTCTTCAAACTCGTCATGTCAGTGTGTTTGGTAACGTTTACGTTTTCAGTTTATATTTACAAAAATTTTATAAACTGGTTTTTGTTTATTTTTAGAAAAACATAAACTACAAACGCATTTGGTAATTGACAAAATATTTTTAAAAATTTTAAAAATATAAAAAAGAGTGAGAAATAACAAGTGGTGGCAAGTGGCGGCGGAAGACAGTGGCGGAAAGTGGTGACGATGGGTGGTAGGTAGCTGCTGGTGGTGGTGGTGGATGGATAGGTGACGGTGGCAAGTGGTAGTGAGTGGGTGGTGGTGGTGGTGGTGGTGGCGGTGGGTGGTGGTGGCAAGTGGGGGGCGGATGGCGGGTGGGGAGTGGATGGGTGATGGTGGCGGGTGGTGGGTGGTAGCAAGTAGGTGGTGGTAGTGGCGGGTGGTGGGTGGTGGTGGCAGGTGGGTGGCGAATGGTGGGTGGGTGACGGTGGCGGGTGGTAGGTGGTAACGAGTGGGTGGTGATGGTGGGGGTGGTGGTGGCGGGTGGGTGGGTGGTGGGTGGTGGTGGGTGGGTGAGTGGCGGTGTGATGGCGGGTGATGGGTGTGGTGGTGGTGGTGGTGGTGGTGGTGGTGGCGGCGGCAAGTGGGTGTGGTGGGTAATGGGTGGTGGTGGTGGTGGTGGTAGTGGGTGGTGGGTGGTGGTGGCAAGTGGTGGTGGGTGGCTGATGGTGGCAGGTGGTGGATGGTGGTGGCAGTGGGTGGTGGTGGTGGTGGCAAGTGGGTGTGGTGGTGGATGGTAATGGCGGGTGATGGGTGATGGGTGGTGGCGGGTGGATGGCGGTGGGTGATGGGTGGTGGTGGTGGTGGTGGCGGCGAGTGGGTGGTGGTGGCAGTGGGTGGCGGTGGGTGGTGGTTGGTGGGTGGTAGTGGCGGGTGGTGGGTAGTGGTGGCAGGTGGGTGGTGTGTGGTGGTGGCAGGTGGGGGTGGGGGGTGGGTGGTGGCGGAAGGCGGTGGTGGAAAATGATGGCGGGTGGTTGCTAGCGTTGGGTGGTAAAAAGCGAAAACTCAAAATGGAAACACATTTTTTGTGTTTTCATTTTTTGACCAAATTTATAAACTGAGACCACTGATTTATAAATCAAAAATTTTATCAAACAAGTTTTTATTTGAGTTTTTTAAAGTTTTGTAAATATAAACAAAAAACTGAAAACATAAGTATTACCAAACGGCACCATAGTATATAAAAATTCGTGAAAAATGCAATGTTAATTAGGGTTGATATCTTTCCAGATACAAGAGGAGCAAAGCAGAAAATTTTGTCACAATATAGGGATTGCACACATGAAGATTGCCAGAACATTTGATGGTATGAATTTATTGCTTTATAGTTCTGTTTAGCTTGGAGTGGACAAGTTAGTTGGATATAAATTATTCTCATATTGATGGTTATTTTTTGGGTTTTCTTTGAGCTTCTGTTAGTTGTTAGAAAAAGAGTAAGAGACATGGCTGCTGAGTTTTGCTTTGAATTTGACTTATTGTGCATGTGTTTGATTGTTGACGATGTATCAGAAGCTTGAAATGTATGAGACAACCTATGCAATACCCATTTATGGTAGCAGAATTTGTCAACCAGATTATCTCCAATGCTGATAAGAGTCACTTAATTTGGATAACGAGGCATTGTTTAGTCTAATTGGAATTATATAATCAGGTTCACAAACATCATAGTTTGTAAAAATCTTGTTCTTTGTTATAGGTGTTCATGGGCATTCTTCAAGTTTCAAGAAGTTGAGCAAAAGCACTTCAAAAAACAAATGTAAGGTCTATAATTAATTTTTACAAATTTAATAATATTTCTTCAAACATTATTTTTCCTTTTTAACTGTTGAAACTTTGACTTTGTAGTAAATTACTGTGATGTTGAAAAATAGCACAAAAGCACCATAGGATATGAATGTCATAAATTCCTAATTGTAGTCATTGCCTTAGCCATTAATTAAGGAGAATGAATGTGAAAAGTTAGCTTGATTGCTATCTGATGTATAGCATTTGAATGTCAATAAAATCACATGTTGAAATTAGAAGAATGTGGATACGACTCAATATTCTATATCGAATTTTTGATTTCTGAAAGTGTGGTCAGATACTGAAGTGGTGGTCAGATACTTCCTCATTCATCATTGCTATAATTTGGACCTGCTCAAAAAAAAAGTTTAGTGATTAATTTTCTGCTTTATGCTTATCTTCATGCATTTGGTGTCTGCGATTGTCACGGATCTAAAATACAGCCCTGTGGAACCAATTTTTGTTTCTGCAGCAGTATCCAGAGGGTACATTCTTCGTAGACTCAATATTCTATATCGAATTTGATTTCTGTGAGTGGGAATCACAATTCTTTTCATGGTTCTTAGTGTACATAAAAAGTATCATTTGTGCGTGAGCAAGGAGACTAAGGCTGAAGAGGCTATGGATTGAATTCTTAACAGTGCACTTCTAGTCCCATTTTGCAACTTCAAGTAATGGATTTTGAAGAACTGAGTGGCAGATGTGAACACATAATAGATGCTATTAGAAAATTCTATTTTCCCTATTGTTCTTGTTGTAGGAAAACATGCCTTCTGCATCAACAATCTCTATCATAAATATTACTCATTAAAAAAAAAAATTGTGGTTTTGACTAATAATAAGGCTCTCTCTTCCTTCATTATTAGCCCTGCCCTTTGCCCCTCTAGTTTGTAGTTGCCTTCTTCCTTGATCCATTACCCTTTAAAGCTTATGTCCCTTGGAACCTGAGGAAGTTTATTTAGCTTTCTTTGATTGCTTTAACTGAAATATTAAATTAAGTTTTATTTAGGCATTTATGTTTGAGGTCATTTCAAGGCTTGAGTTGGAGAATGTATCTCTTTGCTAAGTTGAGTGCTTCTACAGGACATTATATCTATTGACTGATCATAATTGTTGCTTTATGTCATTCTGATATGCCTAAGTACTGATGGATTTTCCATGATTAAAAAGTGCAATGAACATGTTTGCATATTTATTTGAATTAATGCAGGAGATTCTTTGATTGACACTGTATGGGTAAATGTTGCATATTGGCAATGACATATTAAATAGCTTTGTAGCTAACGTCCATCAGTTTTGCCTCTGAATGCTATGTGCTTCTCATAATTTTGTGAAACTGTACTCGTGAAAGAAGGCATTTTTTTATTTATAATTTTAAATGTGCCAGTATGTAGTCAATACTAATGATTTGCATTATTTTCACATATGGTTTTTGACATGGAATTGTGGATACGACTTTTATTTGACAAGTACGGAAGACATTGTGTTTATACCTCCGTCCTTATAATTGTTCGTACAAATTACTTTTTTGGCCTGGTACATATCTAAAATTTGGCGTGGTACAACTTAGTTTTTCGTGTAGTACAGATTACTATTTTGTCATGGTATAGATTACCTTTTGGATATTAAATTTACTTTAAAAAAATGTTATGTATGGAGTGCGGTACAGGTTATTGTTTTTGCATGGTATATTACCTTTTGGATATTAAATTTGCTTAATCCTATGTTATCTGTGGAATTATATTTTTGAGGTTGGATTATACTTGGTCGATATGGAATTTCTATTATATTTAAAATTTGCTATTAAATATGAATTTTTTGGATGGTTGGAAGTTAATGAATGTGTGCACGTCGTCAAATGGTTGTTAATATAATCAATATTTAAGGATTATTTTGTTTATATATACAGAGTACAGGTTGCACTAATAATAAAATAAATGCAGGTGGTTGAGAAATTTTTTTTTTTTTAATTTATAAAGTTTTTGGTGACTAAATATGTTGGTAGCCAAAACAAATCAGAATGAGGAATAAACTATTACTGACTAAATATTTTGGTAGCGGAAAACACAGCATCCTTTGGTGACCAAACAGTTTGGTCGCGAAAGAAAGAAATGAAAAAAATCCACCCTTTTGGCGACTAAAATGTTTAGTCGTGAAAACTAACAACGACCAAACAATTTGGTCGCGAAAGAATGAAATGAAAACTTCTACCCTTTTGGCGACTAAAATGTGTAGTCTCCAATAACTGAATATCACTTTTGGCGACTAATACTTTCAGTTCCCAAAATGTTTCATTTGCCGACTAATAAAAGTTTAGTAGAGTTAAGTATAGCATTAGCGACCAAGCAAAGTTTATTATATGCGACAAAACTTCGATTGGCGACTAAAACTTTAGTCTCTAATAGTTGACTTCAGTTTTATGTGAGAACTTTCGGCGACTAATATTTTAGTCGCCAAAAGATAACCTTTCCCGACTAACCAAAGTTTAGTAGCCAAACGTTCACTTTCGGCAACTAATCTTTTAGTCGCCAAAAGATAACTTTTGCCGACTAACCAAATTTTAGTCGCCAAACGTTTACATTCGGCAACCAAAAATAGTTTAGTCACCAATACTATCGCCGACAGGGTATAGGCGACGACCTTGGAGACAAAAAAAATTAGTCACTAATTAGTTTCGGCGACCAAACATGGGGCTTTTGGTGACCAATGTTTTAGTCACCAAAAGTGTCATTTCCTGTAGTGAAAGTTTTTGGTCCAATCTTACTCAACCATCATGTTACCACTTCGATCAATGTCCCAAAATAAAACAAGGAGGCTCCAAACACAATAATAAAAATGTAAAGAGCAACCCCACTAGTCCCAAAAATTCAGACTCAACCAGGTAGACCACTCGAGCATCCAATCTTGCGCTCGAGCAAACGAACTAACCAAGCCGACCACTCGACCGACCACTCCTGCGCTCTAGCAGAAATTCACAACTCTCAAAATCTCGGACAGACTGAAAAAGGATTGGGAGTCTCACAAGACCGCTCGAGCTTCAACTCTTGCGCTAGAGCGGAGTGAAAAATTCTAGGGCGTTACAGATATTTCCCGTTATGTTATTTTGTGCCAAGTTTACAAATTGTAGATTTCGAAGACGACAAAGTTGTGGAGGAATATCACCATAGAAATTATTTGATTGAAGATTGAGAAATGACAAATGAGTTAGTTTATATATCCGATCCAAGGAGGGATAATATCAGTGAATGCATTTCCACCTAGATCAAGTGGGTAAAGAAATGTCAAATCCTGTAAGGATAAAGGAAACATCCCATGAAATCTATTCTTATGTAAGTGTAAGGATATGAGAAATCTTAGGGAACCTAAAGAACTTGGAATATGACCACATAGGTTGTTATTCAACAAATCTAGCACTGCCAAGTTATCCAGGTGTCGTAAGCATCGAGGAATTGTTCCTGACAATTGATTTTTTGAGAAATCACTAATTGTTATGTCCATTGCCTTGCATAAAGATGTTGGAATGCCACCAATGAAATGGTTATTTGAGAGAGTAAGAATTTGAAATCCCAGTTTTTATTTTCATCACTCATACAAATAGGTCCTGAAATCAAGTTGTGCAAAAGATCTAATATCATAGTATCTGAAGGAAGTGATGTTAATGGCCCGTTAAATTTGTTAGAACTCAATATCAACTCCCTATGATTCTCTGTATAATCACAGTATTTACATTCTTGAAATAGTAGCACCTTTCCACTAATCTAATTGTTGGATAAATCCAAGTGTCGAATACCAAAAAAAATATTATGAAACCAATCTAAAATGGTATTTGAGATGCTTGCATTAGACATGACTAAATCTCTAACATTTTTTTGTGTCTTAAGCCACAGAGGAAATTGGGGTCCCACTTTGATGGATGCCATTAGTATGGATGGGAGTTAAAAAGGAGGAACCCATTGGGAGCTTACATTCAGAACTAATAATGTGTTTGGAGACAAGTATAACTCATTTAACCTCTTGAGTTTGGCAAAATGAAGTTCAAATACCATGCCAACAAAAGAATTTTTTGATAAATCTAGCTTTTCTAGTTTTGAAAGTTGTCCAAGACTATTTGGAATGCTCCCATTCAATTGATTATTCCTAGTATTCAACACTCTCAAATATGGCAGTCTTCCAATTGATGATGGCAGTAGACCATAAAATGAATTCTCAAAAATATC
Organism: Camellia lanceoleosa; assembly: GCA_025200525.1. Lineage (NCBI taxonomy): Eukaryota > Viridiplantae > Streptophyta > Magnoliopsida > Ericales > Theaceae > Camellia > Camellia lanceoleosa. The sequence continues at coordinate 39,817,199 of CM045769.1, forward strand.
AAGGTACTCAAGATTCTTGAACTCTCCCAAGTGGTTTGGCAAATGACCACTAAACATGTTTATTTTAAGTTCTAACAACTTTAAATTACTATGGATGCAACCAAACGGACTAACTAAAGTCGAAAGGTTCCCGCTGAGCTTGTCATGGGATAAATCAAGTATGCACAAGCTGCAGAGGTTTTGCATGGAGTTTAGTATTTCACCTTTGGACAAATCAAGTATGCGCAAGTTGCAAAGGTTCCACCACATGGAGTTTGGTATTTCACCTTTGAACCTGTTTCTAGTGAAGTGAAGCTTTGTAAGTTGTGTCATATTACCAACCTCACTTGGAATTGGACCATTAAGACTATTAAAACCAAGATCCAAATGGACAAGACCGGTAAGGTTGCACAAAGAATATAACATTGAATTATCGAAATTGTTGTCAGAAAGTGTAATGCCTCAAAATAAACCATAAATCTAACTAAGAACATATATGAATAACAACATGAATCAGAGTGTAATGTTCTTTGATTTCATGGAGTAAATGGTATAAAAGAGTTTAGCATGAGTAAATGCCTTATAGGCTTACATCTTTTCAAGTCATAACTTGGTTATAACAAAAGTGAGACGAGCTCAATACAAATAAAGCCCTTGGCTATACAAAAGAAAATATACAACAAAAGGAAGCCTTTGTGAGACGTTTTGCTTTCAGGGTCGCTCGAGCGAGGGAACCATCACTCTAGCATAGAATCATTGTTCCCAGAATCTTGCTGAATTGCAGGCATGCTCGCTCGAGCAAAGGAAGTCTCGCTTGAGCGAGGAATGATAGCTCCTAGAAGTTTCACTGTAGCTCTGCAAAACTTCTGAGACTTTTCTTTTCCGCTAGAGCGAAGAAGTTGTCGCTCGAGCGAGGCCTCTTGATTGTGTCTGGTCGCCGAAGAGGGAAGCCCCGCTCGAGCGAGGATCGCGATATCAGCTTTTTGAACACAGCGATTCTAGATCATTCTCACACACCACTTTTTCTATTTTTCATCTCTCCCTCTCTCTTTGAAACCCTAAATTTCTACCATCAAACACCTCTCATACACTTGAAATCCACCCGAAATCGTTTGCTAGGGGCGAAGAATACTTGAAGAGCATCATTTTCAACCGATTGGATTGAGGGTTTATGATAGATCCATCAAGAAGCTTGAATATTTGGCTTGATAATTGAGGTAGGGATACTTTTATCTTTGTATTTCTTCATTGTTGAAGGGGTTCCATGGCAATGTGTGTGATGTGTGAACTAATTTGGGGATTTTATTGGATTAAACCATTATTACATATGTCTAATCTCTTGTTTTATAATTTGTCTGAAATTTCTCAATTCCTCCTCTAATTATGAATGTAAATGTTGTTAAAACTTAGATTGGTGATAAAAGAGAGAAAACCCCCAAAGTTGATAAAACCCTAAGTTTCTATTTGGATAGAAATTACTTGATATAATGAAATTTTCTTTTGATTCATGGAAACTGATGAATAATGGAGAGATGAAATGTGGGTATTGATGTGGTTAAAGAAATGGTGACTTGAATGTTATTGTTCCTTGAGTTTTATGTGTTGTTTATCTATGATGATGCTAGATGTTCAATTGTGGGATTGAAATGTGATTTAATTGTTGAGTATGCATGAGTCCATGTGTGTGTCGGTGATGAGTAAAGGTGGTGTTGCGTTAGTACCTGCGCAGCGAGTTTAAAAAGGTGCCCAAATGCCCTGTCTAGGCTTATCACTGGACGAATGTGGGAAAAGCTTTTTGGGTGTCCACACAGTCCCGCCGTATAGTAGCCGGCAAATGTGGGGGTTGTCTTTAAAAGGAAAGGTTGTTCTTAATTGGACTCATATAGAGAAAAGTGTGGTTTGACTTCCATGATTGTAGATGCTTAATTGTTGCACATGAGAACATGAGTTGTATTTGCCACGTGTATTATAGTGTTTTGTTATGAATTGTTGACGATTTTCTGTGAAAGCAAATTTTATTAAAATGTTTTATCCCATAGATGCCATTATCTTGTTCAAAGGATTAGATACTTGAATAAATGTATTCCTACTGGGCATGTAGCTCAACCCTAATTTGTTTTTTTGAGGACTTGATGATGTGCAACCTCATTGATGGACCGGACCAAACATTAGCCTTTTTGGGGAAAATGAAGCTAGGAGTGTATTAGTGTATTTCTTTTGAAAATTTGGGACTTTTCTAACAAGAATGTCATATGTAATTTGAAATGTTATATGCCCACGGGGCTTGTGTTTTGTTGTGTCATCTAGTTTATTGAACTGAGTCTTGTATCTCGGTCATTGTGGGAAGGTATTAATTAAATTGTAATCACCTAACCCTTAGTTCAATGAAAAAGATGACCCTCTTGGGATTTCATGATCATGTTATTCTTGTATTTTATGGTGCGATTTGCGTATGCTACACTTTGCTCCAAAGCCCCTTGAAGCTATTGCCTTGGCGGAGACATATCACCAACACCTGAAAATGGTGTTTCCCAAATAGGGTGAGCCAAAGCCCAATAGAAACAATCTAACACAATATATAAATCTTAACAAAGATATAAGTATGAAATGCATATACAATGCCTGTGGTATAATCATCAATATTCTGCAGAGTTATGATATGCCAAGTTATATATCTCAATTCATTTCAAGTCAGTTCATTTCATCTCAATTCATGAGTTACATTCATTATGATCCGGACATCCCAAATGAGACTACAACTCAGTGGTTCACAATTCAGGACAATCATTATCCAAACACTTCAATTTTCCATTTTACTGAAATTTTGTCCGCGGGATTGGCACCCATGTATACACAATAATTTCGGGACTTTTACCCTGGACACACAAGCCAACTTAATTCAATGGAGTCCAGCTACTTTCTCCTCCCAAACATAGAGTAAATTCCCTTTCTCCTCCCAAACATCATACATATACAATGTATTTAAAACACGGTCATATTCAATGACAATCAACAAGAAATTAGTTTCAATTCACCTAATCCTCATACAATTTCTACAATAGTCATAGCTATCCTCCACCGATAGCTCAATACAGATATCTCTAAACATATATTCAATCTCAAAACAGGTAATTTATTCAAAGTTCCATGGATGCAAGATAATACATATTCTTCTCCACCTTTTATGCCAACATCCGTTCAATTTCACATTTTCAATACCAATTTCATTTATTTATACAAAATAAATATGTGAAACATTTTAGGGCAAACTTCCTATTTCCCAAATATCAACCCAAATGCCAAAATCAACCATTTTGCCACAATACAACCGCATATTTAATTCTATTACCAATTATAACTCATTCCCTTAGAAACCCCCTTTTTGATTTAATACCCAAACCCTAGGTTTGTTCATAATAACCCCAAATTCCACCATTGTTATACAATAACAACTTATAACTAAGTTAAAAATCATATGAAAGTGTAGAAAATCCCTATCTCAAAGAGAGAAAACGAGCAAGGCAAAGATGAAACTTTAAAGATGCTCAAATCCAACTCTATTCGGATCAAAATGGAGATCTTGAGATGCTCACTCTTTTTAACAAAGGCAAGAGGGTAGAGATATCACTAGAACTAGGTGAAAATGTAGAGAGACAGAGAGAGAGCGTGTGTGTGTGTTTTAGAGAGAGAAGGTCCTGATCTAGGGTTTTTAGGAAAAAGGAGTATGAAAAGTTATGTAAAAAGACACTTTCGCGATCTGATATATGCACAAATCCGGCTGAAAGAAGAGTTGACGCCGAGCGCCGACAATAAGTTGTTCCACTCGAGCATAAGAAGTGATGCTCGAGCACAGAATAATCCAATAGTTTTGTAGGCAATAGACCAAGGCTCGAGCACAAGAAAATGCCGCTCAAGCAGCCACCCGCTCGAGAGTAGCAAACGCCGCTCGAGCATAGAATACACTCTCCTAGTAGTTTTGGAGACCTGTAAAAGTACTGAGAGTTTGCAAATCTTGCTCGAGCGCAAGAAGTACCGCTCAAGCGGAGGACCAAAATCCAGGGCAACAAAAGATTGAAAACTAAGCAAATAACATGTTCCAAACATACTTGATACAACTCAATATTCAAACTCAAGTAAGAATAAGAGGGAAAAGACTTGATAAACCATACGAGGCTATGAAACCTGAGTTCAAAATACAAAATGGGTCTGGTCTAAATCAGAAATGCTATAGAAAGGTCAAGGAAGGTGAGAGCGGTCGACCTTCCAAGAGCATCAGGAATTAAACTGTTAAAATTATTTGAACTGATATCCATATGGACAAGACTACTCAAGTTACTCAAACAATGCAACATTGAGTTATCAAAGTCATTAAAAGAAAGATCAAGGACTGTGAGAGATATCAACCTTCCAAGAGTATCTGGTATTGGACCAACTAAAGCGTTATTGCTAAGGTTTAGATACTACAATCTTGAAAGATTCCTCAAATGATAAGGATTCATTCCACAGAAAAATTGTGACCAAGAGTGGTCAAGGTATCTCAAGCTTTTCAGGGAGCCTAAGAATTTCGGAAATCGCATATCTGACAAATTGTTCATGCTCAAGTCTATCTAACTCAAATGATGTAAAACGAGTAAAGAAGGACTTATCTCGCCTCTCAATCTGTTTCTTGTCAAAATTTGCGTATCGTCAATAAAATCGCCTTTGTGGGAATCAAAAGGATTGGATTACGAGATCAAGCTTCATGACATGGCCTGCTTTTCCCTCATGAATCGACTCTTCCATAGACAACAGTCTTTTCCAACCCACGCGGATAAGTGATTTGCATCATCTTTGAGCTTTCCCCTAAACTCGATAAGAGCTTCTTGCTTACTCACTATGCAACTCACATTTGAATTTGTACTGCTACAACAGAACTCAATTCTTTCAATGAAAAGAAAAGCAAATAACATCAAAAGATCACCAGAGGTTGTGCCCATGGCTTCTTAGTATAGAAGGTTAATAGGTACGAGTGTTTAAAGATGAGAGTTTAGCTTGTGCATTGCAATTTTTAAACATGAACTTGAGGGAACTCTATTAGAAGACTTGATGACTTCAAAAGTCATAGCTCATTAATGGCAATTACTTCTTAGGGGTACAATTTTTTGAACTTTCACATTTCATTGTCATGCTTTTCTATAAGTAGCTGGTAAAAATTAAAAACAAAAAAACAAAAAGAAAAGAATCTTTTGCAAGCAATCAAGTCTCTTTTAGAAGAGAACAACACTAATTGACTGGAAGAAAACACTTGTTTATATATAGGTTGATTATAAATTTGAAGAGGAATTTGCAGAGGCAATTAAAAGATAATGGAAATGTGAAAAAATAGCTTTGTTTCATTTACTTTTTCTTTTCTACGTAAATTTCTCTCTAAAATTATGATCAAAATATAACCTAATAGTGCGGAAAGTGGGTGGGAAAAAAAAGTCTTCAATGTTCAAAATTTCAAATAATGATTGATTCACTATTTTTTACACAATTCTAAAAGTAGTATTAGAGACCCACAAATTGAACCCCTAAATGATGTGGCAAAAGAGATAGACCCCACACAATTGAGTATATGACAAATTGAAAGTTGACATGTATTATGCCACATCATTGTAGAAATTGTTGAAAGTTTTTTACGGGTCATAAACATTTACTAATCATTACTTGAGAATAATGTGACAACTTATAGTAAATTTTTAGTTTTTAGACTAAAATAGCATATCCCGAAATGGGATCTTAATGTGTGCTACTATCCTGTTTGGTTTTGGTTTTCTGAAAATTGAGTTTTTTTGTTCTTAGTAAATTTTTTTAAATATTTTAATTAGTTTTTTCACTTTTTAGATGCACTTAAAAAGTAAAATATTTGTAAAAAAAATTAAATTTTTTTAATAAATATACAAGAATACGAAAACGTACTAAATTTTTGTATATTTTTTTTTGTATTTTTAAAAATATATATTTTTTATAAATATTATATTTTTTAAGTTTATCTAAATTAGGTGTATTTTAAAAATAAAATATATATATATTTAAAATATTAAAAAAATTACAAAAAATAAAATATTATGAAAAATAAAAAATTTAATTTTTAAAAAGTCAGAACAATTCAAGGCCTAAGTCAAGAATATATATAAACGCTTGTGTTGTTTAGTAAGTAACAAGTAACATTTTGTTCCTAGGTGAGTTTGCAATATCAACTACAAAATTTTAGATATTTTGTTATACTAATTTATCCAAGGTTACATATTATTATTGATATTACGAAATTTTACAATAAAATTATATATTTTGTGATAGGGTGTATATGTATGCACCCTTCAAGGAGTCCACACCCTAACATTTCCCTATATATATATATATAAATACATTTTGAGTTATACTGTAAGTGTTTATATTTAACTAAGTGCCCACGTATGTTAACGTCTCTACATAATGTAAATGAGTCATATATTTTATTTTATTGTTTGAATCTTGACAAGAGTATCATCAGTGGTGACGGCAAGAATTTTTATAGATACGGTCACTTTATAAGCTTAAGTTTTACAGATTTTAAAAAACAAAAACTTAAACTACGTTACTCTCTTTTATTTTGAATTTTTTATTTTTTGTCTTGTTGTCTATAGTGAATTATATATATATTTGTTAATTTTTTTAAATGCACTTAAAAAATAAAATATTTATAATAAAAAAAAATCTGATGTTTTGAAATAAAAATTTCACAAAAGTGTATCCAGATTACCTAAAACAAAAAGTAAAAAAAAAATTAAATTAAATTAAATTAAAACAATTTACCAAAGACAAAAGAAACACATAAAATAAAAAATTGAAAAATTATTTTCGAAAATTGTTAATCAAACAAAGTAAATAACGAGTGGTTGTTTTGTTTTTGTTTGTTTGTTTGTTTGTTTGTTTTTTTTTTAGAACATGGGACACATTATATTAATAAACAATAACATTACATAAGTAAGACCCTAAAAGGCCATCCCAACTAAACAACAAAAAAAAAGATAAAAACAAATCTGCCAAAAAAAAAACTATGAGTTTGGGAAAACCACCGATCTTCTCAAAGATATGGTCTGAAAAATAAGATCTGCTGAAAGCTTGCTCGTCGGCCGACGCCGCCCCTGTTGTTGCTCAACTCTACCACCGCCACACAGACATCGAACACCGCCAAGCTAGAGTTGAGAAGAAAATACACCCACAACGGTATGAGAGAAGACTTGTGAAAGGAGAGAACCATTGTAGGTGTTGTAAATCTAAAAATCTATGTAAATCAAAGAAAACTCTCATATCTCTTATTTCGCATATAAAAGTCTAGATCTATATTTAAAAACTGTAGATCTATACTCTAATAGTGTAGATCTACATTTTAGAAGTGTAAAATAGGTCACTGGAATGTCGCCAAAGTATCGCCCAAAATCACCTAGAGAAAGTCTCTCTCTGGACCTTCTTTAATGGGTGGTTATTGGTGGGTGAATAACGTGTGAAAATGGTATAAGTATTTATGGTAGGTGGATGGTGGATTGTGAGTGAGAATTGTAGATATATTTTGAAGAATGCCCGGATAGGTGGATGGTTGGTTAGAATTGTAGATATCTCTGCAAGACTAATGGATAGGCATTGGTGGATTTTATTTTTCAATTTTTAAAGTAGGTAGTATTTTTTTTTTTTTTTTTCAATATTGTAGTGGCATGTGAATGGTGGGTGAATTAGAATAATTTTTTTTTCAAAATTTTTATTATTATTTTTTATTTGTCTAGTCTTGTAAAATGTAAATATATAATTTTTTTTTTTTAGAAAAAGTTTTAAAAAGATCATAAAAGACAAAAAAAAATTTAAAAATATCCAAAAAAAACTATATCCAAACACCATCTAAAACATAGGAGAAAAAGTTGGTTAGGATTGTGCCAAAATGGCATTTCATAACAGCAACTCCAATGGTGAACAAGTAAAATATATGGCAACAGTTATAATTTAGCAACAAATAGTGTAAAACAGCAATATGATAACAATGTTGCTCCAATTGTCAAATTGCTATATTTTAGCTTAACCAACTTTCGAGTGTTCGTTTGGGTGGTTGACAGGGTGATCGTCCAAATTAGCAATTTTAACAAACATTCAGTGGTCATCCGGGTGGTTGTCCACAATTTATTATCTTTCTGATCTGAGTCGAAATGTTACACTTTGAGACTCCTATTTTATGTTTTTAGTCTTTGAATTTATCATATTTAATACAATAAAGTATCTTTCATCATTTTCAGATTAACATCATTCTGGAAACAAAAGGATCGCAAAAAGAAACAAAAAGAGCGAAAAGTCTATAACTAAGTGAATCAAGACGAAGCGAATTCTCAAACCGAGAACGACGCTAATTGACCGGAAGAAAACACTTGTTTATATGTAGGTTGATTATAAATTTGAGGAGGAATTTATGAGGCAAGCAAAAGATAATGAAAATGTGAAAACGAGCCAACAGAGATCGAGCTCTAATGGAAACGGAGGACACAAATCATTGTTGAAAGTGCTTTGGTTCCTATCGTAATCCTCCGGATCTTTAACAGTGTGATGGGAACTCCAACCGGTTTGATTTCTCGTCAAGGAGGCAAACACGATTCCGTGAATCGCAGTGGCTTCCGTGGTTAATGATTCATCCATGTGTCATGTAATTGCCATGGGTCATAGATTGCTTAAACCAAACCGCATGTAGAGGCGCCTGTGTCAAAGCAAGTGTAGGTCCCCGTTAATAGCGGCTTAGATGGTGATTCGTTTCAATGGTATTGGTTTTGCAGGTTTGGAGATTTGAGATAATTTTAAAAAGAAAAAATAATAATAAATAAATAAAGAAAAAAGATTTGGACCTCGAATTTTTCAGCCCCGAATCCCCCTAATGCCCAAAACGACGTCGTTTTGGGCATTAGGTTTTTTTTTTTTTTTCCTTCTTCTTCTTCCATTTTCGGCTGAACCAGAGAGGGAGAGGAAGAGAGAAAGAGAGAGAGAGAGAGAGAGAGAGAGAAGAGAGGTGGTTCGCCGTCGTCTCACCACCGCCGCTGCCGCCCAAAGACCTTGCCGCCTCGCCTGATCGTCGAAGACTACCACTGCTGCCGTTGCCCAAATGACGGTCGCCGCTCGCCCCGATCGTCGAAGACCACCGCCGCCTCCGCCCCACCTCCGCCTCCCACCGGTATGGCCCCTCCATCCACCTCATCCTTCCTCCTCCTCCTCCTCCTCCCTCCGCTCTTCTTCGCTCATCCGAAAAAAAAAAAAAATAATTCGGGGGATTCGGGGCCTCCGAATTCGAGGTCCGAATCGCAACTGATAAATAAATAAAGGAAATTTGGGGATTTTGGAATTAACTTTCAATTAGGATGCGGAGAGGTCATTCATTGAAAGTTTTCGTCTGCTCGATATCTTCTTGTGCTTTGTCAATATTGGTTAAAGTCAGGGAAAAGGATATACATATACCATATTAGGTTCATCATATGCTTGAATTCGAACTCGATTATTATTAATAACTATTATTAACAACTCTCATTTGATAGCAGGTCAATGTATTTTTATTTTTATTTTTTTCCAGATTCTGTTTTGGGAACTCCCTGGGATAATTTTTACATTGTGGGTTCATCATATGCTTGAAATCGAACTTGATTGTTATTAACAACTCTCATTTAATAGCAGGTCAATGTATTTTTATGTTCAAACGAGTTTTTGTCATATCGAACTCGAGTAATTTGGTATTTTTATATAGTTTTAGGCTTATCAAATTGAGTCGAACGAGCAATTGATTGTTGAAGTTCGATTTAAAAATTTTAATGAGTTCTAAAATGTGTTTAAATTTGATTTCTTTACTTAATGAATTGAACTTGAATGAGTTTTTAACTAGTCGAGTTTGAATTATTTAGTTCATTTGTCACTTCTACTGATGATGTGTATTTTTCTTGATTCTATAAGTGGCTATTTCTCTATTTGGTAAGTTTTTAAATTTTGTTTTTTTAAAAAATTATGAACTAATTTGACAAATAAATATATTTTTTTTAAATTTTAAAATATTATTTCCCCCCCCCCCCAATATATATATGAAAATATTGTACTTAATTTTTTTTAGTAGACTAGTTTTTAAAAAAAAAAATTTAAAAAAAAGACTAAATTATAAATATGCCTTGAAATTTGTTTAAAATATGGATTATCTCATGTAATTATGGAAATTGTATTCTGTTTCTTCAAGTTTATAATTGTATAACAAATGACCCATTTTATTAATAAATTATCAAGTAAATTAATTATTTTTAATAATATCAAAAATATATTTCAATTACTAATTTAAGTAATTTTATTATTGTATAGGACAACAGTTAAGAATTTGATTTTTTATTATTCTTAATTTTATTAAATAAAAAATTATAACAATGGGCATTTGTAATTTTCAAAAATTATATGGAATAATTCATATTTTAAGCAAATTTTAAAGGGCATATTTGTAATCTATAAAAAAAATATTATGAGAATTCAACAAAACATTCACATCTATAATCCATCAAACAACATGGTATAAAGTCACATTATTCTCTTTAGAAAATTTTGTTTACATAATATTACTTTTTTCATATATATATATATATATATATTCAATCATTTGTTCAAACTCTTAATCAGAGGTAACAATTATGTCATTTCGTCTATTGGTTAAAATTATAAAATAAAAAAAATTCTTAAAAAATGTTTATTGTTAAAAGTCTCAATAAAAAAGGCTTCACAAAATCTTTAGCCATTACTGCTCTTAATTTAAATTACTTTCACAATTTAAAAGGTGAGGCAAGTGGAAAGGGATCTAATAATGAAATCTAAATGCAAATCAAAATCAAATTGAGAGAGAGAAGACAAATGTTCCAATTAGGGGTAAAACCTCTAAGGATAGAGAGAGAAACTAAATTCTACTCTAATCACAATGTATATTTTGTATTATAAAACTAAGTATAATGGGTATTACATCACCTATTTATATATTACAGCTAATAAGTTATTTAGCAAACACTTAGTCTATTTATTATACTACATAATACTCTCTCTCTCTCTCTCTCTCTATAAGAAACTTATCCTCAAGTTTAAGTAACAACTAAGTGTGCTCAATGTAACACCATGCATTGAATCCCTAAACGAGGAAGGCGTTGCATCTTCATGCCCAACACAAACATGTTTCCTCACAACCCATTCTTATGCGAATACATCGATCCGCTTCTTTGGCTGAGCAACTACAGGTGCAAATTGACAACTCCTATCATGTCCAAACCCTCCATTGCTAACACTTGGACAAACTCCTATTTTCCCGAGCCTCTTCACCATTGACATGTAGACTGGTGTAAACAAGTACTCTTCCTATTGGAACAAGACTACTTGGCTGGCAAATGATATCTTCCAAAACAAACAAAGTTGAAAGTTGTGAACAATCGATAGGATTGACTATGCAACCACTAGACAAGAACAACTTGAAAGAAACTGATCATTACTTGGAATTCGGCAGTGCATGCCTTCTTTCCTTCCTTCTTTTGAACACAAATGTGAACTAACCCCACAAGAAGCAACCTACTTAACTCAAAACAAATTCCTAAAGAGGTATGAAAGGAGTCATAACAATAAACTTCAAATAATTTCTTTGAAACTTTCAAAAATTTCAATGACAAATTATATGTGACAAGTCGTCCACTAATTTGCTCCAACTCATTTATTTGATTATGATTTTAATTTGGATTAGCATCATTGCTCATTCCAATTGAGAAATTCATCCTTATATCTTCACCCAATTTTCATGCAAAAATCCTAACATTACCACCTCTCCAAGCCCGATCTTTATTAGCCATCTAGCAAAAATCTAGAGCATTGTAATACTCATTGCAGCACTGGAATGAAGCACTTTAGCCAAAATGGACCAGCAGGCACGGTCACCACACATTCACTACCAAATCAAGGCATCAGCAGAAAGGCGAAAAGCAACAATATACATTTGGGACAAACAAGTCAACAGATCAACCAATCAACATGAAGGCAACATCAAGATCAAGGTCGCAATTAAAATCGAAATGCAACACTCAAGAATCAACACTAGTTTGTAGTACTTCCATGCCACGAACTTCGAAGTCGAATGTCCTATATGAGATCACAACTTTTGAAATCATATACATGTCGTGAAATTAGATCCACACAAAGGCATTGCAAGAAAATCTAGAGGTTCGAAAGATGTTAATTGCACTCAAGAGTTTCAGGTTCAAGTCCAAATCGCATCTAAGGTTTTAGATTCAAGTTCGAAACTCAACTAGGACTTCGCACTGAAGTTGATTTGATGTCCAAAGATCGATTTCTCCTCAGGTTTGAGTTTGCGAACTTCAATTCGAATTCAAAGCAACCCAGGCTAAAACTCAGATAACGAAATCAAATGGCTTCCAATGCGAATCAAAGGAGCTAGGTCACGATTGCGAAGATTCCAACAAACTTCGAATCGATTTGTTTTATAATTCTGAAATCACAAAGTGAACAATAACAACAAGAACAAAGAACGGCTTCGCTTTCATACACCGACATCGCATTCTATGCTAGGTACTATCGCCAATCCTACTACCAGGTCTATCTGCCGAAAGTGTTCCTATTTTTCCAATCCAGGCAGATCCAATCCTGGTCTAGATTTCTAAAGCTCCAGTTCATCAGACCGAGGCACCTTTTGAGTTCAAGTTTGACCTTACCTTGCTCAAAGTCAATAAACTTAAAAAGTTGTTCAAGAAGGCATAGAGAGTTAGTTCTATTCTAGATATCGAAGATCGGTACTCTGAGTCCGTTGTTACTCTGCCAGAGTGGTTCAAGATGCGTCATATCGATTGTTTTGATGGTTCTGGGGATCTAATAGTGCATTTGTGTCTTTTTTCTGATGTTCTGAAATCGATGGGTTTGACCAAAATCCAAAAGTTGTCGTTGTTTGGAAGGACTATGTCCAGTACAGCTGCCATCTGTTATGCTAAACTAAAGGACTCCGTAAAATAGAGTTAGGAAAAGTTGGCCGAATCTTTTGTCTCCTAGTATTCTTACAACACGCAAATCGTTGTCACAACTCGTGATCTTGAAGCAACACATCAAGAATCAAGGGAGGGATTTTCGGAGTTTGTTATTAGATGGAGGGCAAAGGCGGCTATGATGGCAAACCGGCCTCCAGAAAAAGAGCAATTCTGTATAATTGTTAGAAATCTACATGAAAGGCTATTGTAAAAACTGGTAGTCTGATGTAGGCCGAAAGGTATCACATTAAGGCTACTTAAATTACATTTTTAGTCTTTCAATTTTGTTTATTTGGTGGAGATGATGTGTTTCGTGCACTTGTACAGGTTTGGCAAGAAATATGAAAATTCAATCAAAAAGGGCACGAAAGCAGATCCTCCATGCGAAAAGTGAAGAATCCGAGCCAACCAGACCATCGCACGTGCGGCCAAGCTTCATCGCACGTGCAGCCCACCACCGCTCGAGTGGCCCACATGGGCGCTCGAGCGGCCCACCTAGGGATGCGTGCACGAAATTTTTGGTCTGCTTTGCTGAGAATAAAAGAAAGAAAGAAAAATAACCAAACCTAGGTGTAGACACCCCATTTTGACCGACCCTAAGACTTGGGCGCTTTCTTTTGATTACCCGATGATGACAATTAGAATGTGTTTCTCGCAGAATTCTCAGTAAAAGAAATGGAATTTGAACTTTAATCCCAACCTTCACCATTATGGCCAAATTATTTTAAAATACTGAATATTTCATTAGTTTAGTATTTTTATAATTTTTTATAATTTTATGTGTTTATTCATATTTTTGGTGTATTTTATATATATAAAAGAAAATAATAAAAAAATTATATTATTATATTATATGTTTAATATTATTATATTATATGTTTAGTATTTTATATATAATTATATGTGTAGTATTTTGGTATAAATTATATATTTTAGATCTTTTATATATTATATTATATATATTATAAAAAAGTATAATAATAAAACAAATTTGCTTTTGATGTCTAAAATTTACATCTTTGCGTAACTATGCATATATATATATTTATATTATATTTATATTATTATTATATTATAATTATTATTATTATATGCCTATATAAGGCAATGTTTAGAGCAAAGTTTGGGGACAGAGCAAGTTTGGGAGGAATTCTAGGGGGATTTTGAGAAAGGAATTTTGAGGGAGAAAAAGGCTCACCAGAAGAAGAAAAAAGAGGGGGAGAGAAAGAGTCTGAAGAAAGAAAAAAAAAGAGAGGAGGGAAAATAAAATATTTTCTTTGATATTTTTATTTCCATTTCATCAATACACCATTTAAAAAAACAACCACTAAAGTTATAATTCTAAATTTTGGATTGAGAATTGAGAACACATTCCACAGACTTGAAAGTAGTCAAAAGAAAGTTTGTGACTCAGAAAATTCATCATTTCCCCAAAAGGTGAGTTTTCGTAAATTTTCATTTAATTTAAAAATGTGATATAATTTGTTTACTTTGTTTTATAACTTTTTTTTATCGCTTTAATGGGATGGTTGCACCACCCACATATCTGCTGTAATTTAAATATTGTATATAAATTGTTGTAATTTATTACTTTAAATAATTTATCCCGACGGTAAATAGTACCTCTGGCTATTTAATTTTGCTCGCTTTTTATAGCTTAATTCCAGCACTATTATATGCTATTTGGGGGGCTGTTTAATTTATTTCAATGATTTATGTTTTAAATATTAAGTTTGTTTGTACTAACCAATTAATTAATTTCGCATAATCATCTCTGCAACCTCCCTCCATTCTTTGCTTATTTCGATTAAAAAGTTGTGAAAAATTAAGATTGTGATTCAAGTATAAGAAAGGAACTCTTCCATGCTTAATGGTTTAATCTCTTCGGAGGTTTATTATCAAAAGTATAAAACGCTCTATGCTTAATGGTTTAATCTCTTTGGAGATTCACTATCAACGGCATAAAACGTTTTATGCTTAAGAGATTCATTACCAACAGTATAAAACGTTCTATGCTTACTGATTTAATCTCTTAGGGGATTTACCACCAAAAGCATAAAACGTTCTATACTTAACGGTTTAAATTCTTTGGAGGTTCACTACCCCAAATGTATACATGTTCTTATACTAAAGCACAATCTTTTATTTTTCATTTCTCTTTATTCATCAGTGTGTTTACTTTTAAGGGACTAATTGACCCTTGGAAATCACCAAGGAAAATGTCATTATCACTTATTATCAAGTTTGGATTTCAAGTCATTATCACTCAAGTTTGGGTTTTTCTAAGTCATTATTACTCTTTTGAGTTTGACTAGTCCTTGTTGCACATCTTGAGTTTGACTTGGAATCCATTATCGCTTGTAAATAAGTTTGACTCTTCCTTTGTAATTTCCCCCGAAGAAAATTTTCTCGGGTTAAGTTGATGCTTGTTTCTCTTTATTGCATTTTGGACTTAGTGGACGTAAATATCACTTTTGCACAAACAGGAGAAAAGATAAAGAAATGGAAAGGTAATAAAAAAGGCTAATAAAATTGGTTAAAATTGGATTACAACCAACATAAAGATTGAATTCGGTCGGACGTTATACCGAATTTATTGTGTCAAGGCTTGCCTTACATCAATTATTGTAATAAATTAGACAGCCCCTTTCATTTATTATTCATTCGGTTTTGTAATAATTATTTATTCGGACACTTGGACATTCGGACCCTCCTGCGTGAGGACGCATTTGGACATTCGGACCCTCCTGCGCGAGGGCAGACAAATTTGTAATAATGTATATGTCTTCCAACCCCACGTCTTTCTCCCTTTTATTTACCAGCTTATGATGGTTAGATTAGGGACATCATGTTTAATTTAGCATTTTCCATGATTTGTATCCATCTGTTTGCATGCATAAAAGTTCGGCTCATCATATTATTCAAATGTCAAATTCAAACTTTTTGCTTGAATACATGCTCTATCACATGCCTTGAATTGACTCGCATGCCATGCTAGTAACCGAGCTTATTACTTACACATTGTATGTGTTGCATTAGTCATATCGCATTAATTAGGATCATGCATTTTTTCTAACTATTTACTTTCTTTTGACTCGCCTTCGGACATAAGGTAAGTTTTTATGCTTTAGCATATTGCATAAGTGTGATTGTTGTCATATCAAACATACTACCATGAGGCTAAATGCTTACTTAATATACCTATTTGAATGCCTGTGGATGAAAGCTAATCACTTGAATTGGGATACTTTGATTCATGTATATATGAGATCACCATTTTCAGTGATACATATTCAAAACATTTTTTAACAAACATGGAATCAAACGTTCTAACTTTTTGTGAAATTAATCTATACTTGTATGTTACATATAGAACAAGAGCATATATTGTACATAAAAATCACATCATGATTAGTAGAGGCCGATCTTTGATCGGGTGAGTGGGGTGTTCAATTATTGACCTTCCCCTCTCATACCTAAGTTCCCGAACCAAGACACTTTGGTAACGACGGACTAATGGCCTTTGGCACGAGTCATGGGTTTCCTAAATTTCCCAAAATAAATATTTAGGTGGCGACTCTGAAATCTGGCAAAGCAGTCCATTTTTGGCATTTGATTCAAACATCGATTTTTCAAAAACAATTGCTGTATTTGGACTCTTTTTGTGTTTCCACTATTTCACATTGCACTTGTGAAATCAGATTCAGAACCAACACACAAGTGGAGTCCGAACTGTAAGGGCTATTTCATTCTTCCGAAAGGGAGCGCGAAAAGCCGAGCTACACCAGGGTTCAAAAATTAATTCAGAGAAAATAGAGGCTAGGGTTCTAAAGAGGTGATTTTCTCCTAAAGCTTGACACACACTTCCATGGGGGTTTCTTCCTCATCTTCTTCCTCTTCCCACTCCTCCATGAATGGCTAGTTGTCTTTTCTAGAGTTTTGATGAAACCCTAGCCATGTAATAGGATTTTTCTGTAGCTTTAATTGTGAATTAGTTTGAATGGATGTATGGATGATTCATAAGTTTTTAATAATTGTTTCTTTCAAAAATAAAAAATAAAAAAAAAATAACGAAAAGTCTTTTAACAAAGACCTAACCCACTTTGCTGGCCCTCACTTTCCCAGCTCTTTCTATCTACCTCTCATCTTCATCATTCTTCTTTTTCTCTCTTTAAACCCCACACACCCACAAACTCCATCAAACCCCACCATCACCAACCTTCACCCTCCTTCTTCCTCACCACCATCTTACCGCTGGCGCCCTATTTCCTCTCCGTCCATCGAATCTCCAGTGACCACCATTTTTTCTGGCGAGTCATCTTTCTTTCCCTCTTTCTTCACTACTTAAAGGTAAATCATCTCTTTTTGTTTCAAACTTTATATTTCTTCTGTCAATCTTGCAATGTAGTTAGATTTAAGGATAGTTTACCATAGATCTAGTGTTCATCCTAAAAAAAAAAAATCAAAAATGGGCAAGAAGGCGATGGGCGATGCGTGCCCTCTTTGCGCATGTGGTCCAAGCCGAAAAAAAAAAAAAAACCTCAGAAATAAAGGTACTAATAATAATAATAATTTAGCCTGTTTTTATTTACTATGTTTCTTTAGTTTAAATTGTGTAGTAGTGATTCTCGTTAGTTGAATTAGTTAGTGGATTGTTGTTATTTTTTTATATTTTAAGATGGAATTGTTCGTTTAATTGTTAAGTAGTTTAGTTTTTGTTTTATTTTATTTTACCTTTAGAATTTTTATTTTATTTTCTTCTCTTCTACTAACTTAGATTGTTTAATTTAATTTAATTTTCTTATTTATTTCATCTTTGTAGTTTCACTGTGTGGTTGTAAATAAATAAATAACAATAAATTCGATGGTGTGAGAACCAGAGGTTTTGAGTGATTTATGCATCCATGTTGTATTTGATGAATACTGATATAATGGTTCCACATTTTTGGTTGTGTTGGTTGAATTATTTTGTGCAGATATGTCTTCATCATCCCGCCGAGCACCCAAACGGCCTTGCAATGCCAACATTGCATTTCGGGATGTGCCAACTGATGCTTGGGCCAACAAACCAATTGTATGTGATACATCCTTTGATGTGGACTTCTTCCGTCGCCATCAAACCATTGCGTGGAGTATTCAACAACTTGAAGACCGAGGCCTCCTGGGTATTTGCACCGTCACTGAACCGGCATATCCTCGCATTGTGCAACTCTTTTATCAGCATATGTACATCAGCGACGAGGCCCTGGGAGCCCTTTGCTCCCTTGTTGATGGAGTGGAGTTAGTAGTCACTCCAGCTTCAATTGCCGAGGTCCTCCACTGTTCCATGGACCCTATCAATGCAGAACAGTTCATGATATTCACTCGAGAACTTACTGTCCCGGAATTGGTGACCGAATTTTATGAGAGGCAGCAGGATGATGACAACAGGACTAGTATCCGGCGGGCTAATTTACCACGCCACCTTCTCTTCCTCGATGTAGTACTGAAAAAGAATGTCATTCCTTTTGGCCACAAGGAAGAGCGGCGAAGGGACTTCCTCCGTGCCTTACATTGATTCGACTTCGGATTTTGGGTGGACATCCCTACTTTGATCTACAATCAGATGCACCGAATCCTTAATGAAGTCAAAATACGCAATACCCGGGGCAGTTTTACTTGGGCCCTCCCTTTCGCCAACCTTATCACTGCGCTTATAAAAGACCAAGAGACATACCCACTTCAGGCCAATGAGGTTCAGCTTCCGCCGCCCACACTTTATGGTAAAACCCATTGGCGCCAAACCACTGCTCACCTGCTGCCTCCACTACTCCTCCCCGAAGCCCTGGCCAATCCTAATGATGCCCCAGTCAGGCCCGCTGCCGCACCAGCACCACTGCCACCGCCATTCCATATGACGAGAAATATCAGGCTCTTTTGGATAATCAAGCCGCCATTCAGCAATCTGTGGTTGATCTCCGGACCGATTACCAAGCTTATTGGGAGTACTCACATGCGGCATTTGATGGGTATCAGCAGTCAGTTGCCTCTCTGCAAACTGACTTCTATGCATACTGGGATTTGAATGAGCAGCGATTTGATTAGCTTGGCGTTAAGGTTTATGATGAGGCGTTCGAGACTCGGACACTGATGCATGCCCCATTTGAGTAGCATTTCCCACCACCGCCGGATCCACATCAGTGATTTCTATATATTTCCTTTATTTTTTTTCCTTTATTTATTTTGTTTTGTTTTATTTTATTTTTCTTTTTCTTTTTTTTTTACTGTACCCAAAAAAAAAATTCAAAGTATGTGTGTTTGGGTGTCCTTGCCTCGCTGGATGTGCACCCACGTTGTCTGGTAAGATCCTCTCTCTCCTTTTACTATCTAATGTACAATTGCTTACATTGAGGACAATGTTATATTCCAGTTAGGGGGTGAGGGTATTTGTAATAACCATTCATGTTTGTACTTGCTACACTTGATTGCACCACTTCACTTAATGTTTACTTTGTGCCAGTATGGTAATGATATGAGCATATGTTAATTGGGGAACATATTGGGCTTATATGAAAAGGGTTTATTGGGTAAATACTCACATATGATGTTTGCACTAAGATAGTTGTTTGTGCTTGTGGTATTAGTACACTTGTCATGAGTATGCCTTAATTTACATGAACACACTATCATAGCGGTGACCTCTTTATTATAATCCCCGGTGTACATCATTGATAATGGCTAAGGTTGCAGAAAAGAATAAATGAGTAACCAAGATTCTTTAAAAAAAAAAAAAATACTTGACTTGTTTGGGTTCGTAGCCTCTTTAACTTGAGTTACTAAGCCCGTAGGGGTATCTCTGCACCTAGTGCCCTAAAACCGTCCGGTTTGGGAGTCATTGGCCCAATACTTGCTAAATGGGTTAATTAGAAAGCTTAAGGGACCTAGACATTACACAGTTAAGGAAAAATAAGGAGAATGACTTGTTCGGATTCGTAGCCTTTTCAGCTTGAGTTATTAAGCCCGTAGGGGTGTCTCTACACCTAGTGCCCTAAAACTGTCTGGTTTGGGAGTCATTGGCCCAATGCTTGTTACATGGGCTGACTAGAAAGCTTAATGGATCAGGACATTGCACAGTCTTTCAAAACAATAAAAAATAATAATAAAATTTTGAGAATCTTGGTTGCAACAGTTTAGTTTTTTTCTGTATATGTTGAATGTTATTATGAGTTACACTGGGCTATTATAGTGGACAGTTAACTAATATGGAGATTGCACTTTACACCGAGGGTACTAATGATGTGTCTACTAGCATTCACGAGTACAGGAGACTTTACTTTTGTATTAACTAAATTATGGTTTTAGCTCAATAAATTCCTTCATACTTGTCCTCTGCCTTTCAATGACTCATCATATATCACACTATAGTGGCGCATAAGTTGGTTGTTGTGTGGAGTAATGTGGTTAATTGTTGTTGAGCGGATATAAATATGTTGATGTTTGTGGGTATCATTTCTGAAAACCCTCACGAGACTATACTCATCCACTTGGGGTAACCTTGTGGTTTAAAGGCTTGTTGCATATGCTAAATGCAATCGTGATCCCCACGAAAGTGGCTGAGAGTTTACTTTTCTTATTTCTTATGTTTTGCTTGAGGACTAGCAAAATGTAAGTTGGGGGGGTGTGATGTAGGCCGAAAGGTATCACATTGAGGCCACTTAAATTACATTTTTAGTCTTTCAATTTTGTTTATTTGGTGGAGATGATGTGTTTCATGCACTTGTACAGGTTTGGCTGGAAATATGAAAATTCAATCAAAAAGGGCACGAAAGCAGATCCTCCGTGCGAAAAGTGAAGAATTCGAGCCAACCAGACCATCACATATGCGGGCAAGCTTCACCGCATGTGCGGCCCACCACCGCTCGAGCGGTCCACCTAGGGATGCGTGCACGGAATTTTTGGTCTGTTTTGCTGAGAGTAAAAGAAAGAAAAATAGCCAAACCTGGGATTCGAAAATTAATTCAGAGAAAAGGGAGGCTAGGGTTCTAAAGAGGTGATTTTCTCCTAAAGCTTGACACACACTTCTATGGGGGTTTCTTCCTCATCTTCTTCCTCTTCCCACTCCTCCATGAGTGGCTAGTCATCTTTTCTAGGGTTTTGATGAAACCCTAGCCATGTAATAGGATTTTTCTTTAGCTTTAATTGTGAATTGGTTTGAATGGATGTATGGATGATTCATAAGTTTTTAATAATTGTTTCTTTCATCTCTTCAAGCATTTTACTCTCTGTGATTGTTTAATGCGTTCGATACATTAGTTTTCTTTGTGTTTGTATTCAAAGTACGAGACGAGTCATGCTATAAGAGACCGGTTGTTTTGCTACCATAGTTTAGAGCAAACGCCTCGTACTACTAGAGATGATTCGTGCTTGTACGTTGAATATGACAACTCTCTTTATCAATATTCCAAACTTGTAGTTGTGAAATATTGGATAGTTCAAACCGGATTGCGATTGATGGCCGATGTTAAGTCTCATTCATGTGGTTAGTGGTGAATTCTCTACCCTAGGATTTTTTCCAAAAATTAATATCTCAAACCCTAATTTTAATTGTCAATATAATTCTTCAATTTCATTTAATTGCTGTTTAGTTATAAAATCAATCTTATCTTTTTAATCAAAATTAATTTAGGAATTTAGCGATTGAATTAATCTAATTTCACAATTGTCCCTGTGGATCGATACCTAGACTTGCCATTATTCTAAAAGAATTTGGTATAGTTTAGTGATTTATTTTTGGTGTGTTCAACGACTCATCATGAAATTGGGGTTCAAATCGAGAATACTATCAGACAAGGGATCATTGTGGAAGGTAATGATCCTATGAGGAAGGATGTCGTTTGTAGTTCCAATGCTACTACTAATGGTAACACGACTAGGAAATGCTTAGAAGTAAACACTGTCACCAGTTCCATCAAAAACCTTTTTGTTAATAATAGCTTGAAACTAACCACTTCAACTCAGCCCCAAGCCCGAAATTTTCATCTTCTTTACATGGATCTCTCTCAAGCTTTGAAAATTTTGCTAGAAAAAAGGCACCTAGAGCTCCTAGAACCCCGATCCCTCCTAAGTCCTCTTCCACCAAGACATGACCCCACTAAATACTGTGCCTATCATCAACAACCTGGTCATGATACAAACCGTTGCATCTATCTCTGTCATAAGATTCAGGATTGTATTGACAAAGAGATCATAGCTCCACCAAAAAGACCGCATGCCACCACTAACCCATTACCTCCACACCTCAACTTGATCCATACACTGCTATCTACCTACAACCCCAGCATATACATTACCTTAGTCCATTTACCTGAGGTGTTCATTCCAGAAAGCACGGACTTGTGTATGATAGATGCACCTGAACCCAAATCATCTCAAACCCCAAAACTTGAACTCCACAATAGCCCAATTCCAGTCCAACCCACTCCAAAGAGCTTAGCTCAACCAATTTGTCAAGACCAAGTTGGTCCAAATACACCGCGGGCACCAATGACCAAACCCACTACTTCTGAGCTATTGAGCATGAATGAAGATCTTCAGAGAATTGTGGCAGATTTAGTCTTTGGGATCTTGGTTCCATCATCGACCACATCACATGCCAAAAGTTTCACGTCAAAAAGCTCCCTAATCTTGGGGTGAGCTGCAATTGGAAAGGGCCAACCCAAAGCTATCTCAAGTTTGGGTGATGACATGTCAATAACAAATAGGCCTTGCTCTAATATAGCCACCCAATCCCTTGGCAAAGCTAAAGCAAGTGGCAAAAACAAGGCAGGGGCAAGTATTGATCCATATGCACATCTCCGGTGGGCTATTGAGGCTTTGCAGGTCAAAGGGTTGAGCAAGCAGCAAGTGCTTTCAGTTATTGCAAAGACTGTGGATGAAAGATTTTTGATATCTTTGATTTAATACTCATTTAATGAAACCATTGGAGCAAGAAAAATATTATTTTTTTTTATCAAATTTAAATTTGAAGTCAGAATTGATGAACCATTAGAGATGGTCTTACATACTAATAAAAGCCAAAAAAATAGAAACATTTAAAAAAAAAGAAAAAAGCATTTACACTCTACTTTAACATTCAATACTTAAATTTTATATGTAGGCCTATTTTTATTTTTATTTTTTTATGTAATGTTAGAAGACTCTCGGGGAAAAATGTATAATTCTATATATACTAACAATTTTACTAAAAATACGTCAAATGTGATTGTTGTAAGATATTGGGTTTGACCCAATGGTCTAGCATTCCCACCTTATGATTTGATGAGGGGGATGTTAAGGGTTCAAGCGGATGGAGTAGCGGTGAACCCTTTTAGTTGTAATTTAACTATACTAACATACTAACACTATTTTAAAATTTAAAAAAAAAAATTTGTGATTGTTGAAAGAAAACTATAATACTTGAGAAATGCTATTGCTCCATATTTACCAACCATGAAAATTGTCCATAAATAAGTGTGTGGTGTAGATGAAAAGTTGTGGTGTTGTGGACCACATCCAGAATTAATCTTATCCACACAATTTGAATTTGGATAAATTCTGTTTATTTTTGTTTTTTGTTTTGTTTGTTTGGTTCGTTTTTTTTTTTTTTTTTTGGGAACTGTAATGTTGCTCATAATATTTAAACCTACAATGATATTTGGATATGAATGCTGTTAGTAAGATTATTAGTAAGATTTTAGGTAGATGTAGCATTGCTAAAAAAAAAAAATGAGCCAGTGCATACAATAATGTTAGGTGTCATGAAGTAAATATCATGAAGAGCCTTAATAAAGATTCTCCACTTTATTGTATGTTATGTAATTACCCTTCACCCTTGAATAGTTTATAGTGTTTATTGTATGTTATGCAACTACCCTTGGATTAATTTCATGAAATTTTTCATGAATTTTTTTTTTCTTCATGATACCTAGCATTACTCTAATACGCTCGGTTCAGGAGGACCAGAGGCATTTATTTTTTTAAAAGAAAAATTGTAACGCCCTCAAAATAATACATAAAACCCATTACTTTAGACATGCATTGATATAAGAGAAATCAACCAATTCCATTCATCAGAGTAGTTCTTACAACTGTATTACATGTTAACAACAAAAGCAAATGCCCTATGGGCTTACAGCTTTCCAAGTCAACACTTGGTTACACAAAAGAAGAGTACTAACTCTATACAAAATAAGCCCTCGGCTTGATATACATGTAATACAAACAAAATAAACCAAAAAGAGTCCTCAACTCTCAACATCATCTAAGCTATGTCCTTGGAGGTGGCATGCTACCTGTACATAAAAATGATGTCCCATAAAGGGTGAGCCAACGCCCAGTAGAGATATGCTAAACACAATATGAGCCATAACTAAGACATTAGCAATTGATAAATATTTAATTCCCATAAATCAATTCATACACCATTTTCATTACATGACAACTGTATTCATATTTCATTTTATTTCCCATTTCTTATCAAGTTCACAATTTGCAACACCGGCTCAAAACCTAGCCAACAACTTATATGAGACAATAACTCATATTAAACGTTTCCCATTTTACGCTAGATAAACATACAAGCCATATCAGTACTTCGATAGATGAGCATATAAGCTATATCAACATTTCAACAGATAAGCATACAAGCTGTATCCACACTTCAACAGATAAGCATATGAGCTATATCAACACTTCCATAGATAAGCATAAGAGCTGTATCAACACATTAACTGACAAGCATATGAAATGTCGTATCGAAGTCCATCCCTATCTTCTCCCAAACAACATCCGGTTTAGAGGTCCATCCTCTATCTTCCCTAAACCGTGGTACATCCCTATCTCCTCCCACACACACAATGTATATACATATAAGTCATATACACAATCAATTAATACATAACGTTAATGTATTCTATCAACCGTCATACTCTATGACATGTCCAATTGATTAGTTTTAGTTTGCCTAATCATCATGCATTGTCTATAACAATCAAAACTACCCTCCACCGGTAACCCAAGCAATTATTTCAAAACAGATAATAAAAGCCCCAACAGATAAAATATCAATGTTTTCAAAAGTGAGTGATTTAATAAATCCAACTCCACTATTCTACCATATAATGAGCCAATTTCATTATCTCCAACTCAATTCCATATTTTCTCAACAAAGTCATTTATTACACTAATGACCCTAACATATCCAAGCATGGCATATTTCCCCTTATTCTCAACATTGACTCCAAGAGCCCAATTTTACCAACAACATCAACCAACCCATTTTAGAAGCCCAAATACACGTTTATGGTTCAAAATTATCAAAAACCCTCTTTTCAAAAATATACATTTGAGACCCTAGTTTTCAAAACTCAAAACCATTTATACAAAAACTCAATATCTAGGCAAAAACTCATAAGAGTGAGTAGGAATCCCTACCTCAAATTTCGGAGCCCAAGGAAGAAGATGAAGAAAACCAAAATGCTCCAAACTCCAAGATCCACGGATCAAAACGAAGTCCACGACGATCAAGACAACTTTTACAAAGGCCAAAGGAAGGGAAAGCACTCTAACTAGATCAAACCCTAGAAAGAAGGGAGTTTCTAGAGAGAGAGGCTCTCAAAATGTCTTTTTAGAAAGTAAGAGAGAGAGTGAATGTAAAAAGTGATTTCAAAAAGCCTAACTGACTTCTGATATACGATATTCCCGCTCGAGCAGAAAACACAACGCTCGAGCGTCAGGAACAAAAAACTGGGTACGCTCGAGCGCAAGAAGGACCGTTTGAGCGCCAAGACACAAAAGCACAACACATCCGCTCGAGTGTGAAAAACCAGTCCGCTCGAGCGCAATATTCCCCCTCCCAGAACTTACACCCAAGATGCACTTGTCCGCTCGAGCGCCAACAAGCCCGCTCGAGCACGACCCACTCGAGCGTAGGAAACCCGCTTGAGCGTAGAAACCACACCTGCAGAAGTTTTGCAGGGGCACAAAATACTGGAAAGGTGTAAACCCCGCTCGGGCGCAAGAAGACCCGCTCAAGCGGACCATCCAAAAACCGAGCAACAACAATGGGAGCCATAACTCTATCAACCTGAATCAACCAAGCCTAACACATCCTAAAACTCAAACGAATCGATTTAAAGGATGACAACAAGACAATAACAACTAACAACTTTACGGAACCAAGTCCGGAATACAACCGAAACGATAAAGGACAGCAGGGATAAGCTATAAAAATTATAATATACACCCCTTAAAAAGGGTGTATCATATGTACTTCTAGTTATAACTCATGAGTTTTTAATTATGCCTCATGGTGCATTTAGTTATGACATTTTTTTTAGTTATAACTCAAAAAGTATGAAATTATATCATTTTCTTTTTTAATTAGAGAAAATTGATAATAAATCTAATTTAGAGGATGTCTAAGGCATTAGGTCCAATGTATTTTTTTTATTGGTGAGAGATCCACCATTTGTAAAATAGCTTGGTAAGAGGTCATTTTACTTGTTTTGAAAAACATTTTGTTTCTAATTTTACTCTTTAATTTATCTATTGACTTTTTTGTCTATCTGTTCAAAATTTTCATCTATCTGTTCAAATTTTTATTTTTATGTTCAAATTTTTTACGTATTTGTTAATTTTTTTTTAACTATCTATTCAAAATTTTCCTCTTATCTATTCAAATATTTGTTTAATTTTTTCATTTATCTGTTTAAATCTATTTATTCTAATTTTATTATTTGTTCAACAACAATAACAAATCTATCTGTTGAAAATCTAACAAAATAAAAAAATCTCTCTGTTAAAAATCTATATCTCTTCCTACTATCTATCTGTTCAAATTCAACAACTCCGGTTGATCTTTCCTCATCGAAAAACCACACATTACTTGTTCAAACCAAACATATGGATTTGCAATATGTTTTGTCAACAACAACAACAAATCATCATCATCAACAACAACAACAACTACCCCAAAAAAAAAAAAAGAGGAAGACCTGGATGATTATTGTACACACATACAAACACACAGATGATCATTTACCAGATGAGCTCAAATCTTTAAAAAAAAAAAAAAAAAAAAAAATCATATTCATATTCATATATATATATATATATATCTATTTTTTTAATTTGATTTCGAAATATATATATATATGTAAACACAAATCTCAAGGATGATGAAACAAATCCACACCTGCAGAAGTTTTGTAGGGACACAAAATACTAGAAAGGTGTAAACCCTGCTCGAGCGCAAGAAGACCCGTTCAAGCGGACCATCCAAAAACCGAGCAACAACAATGGGAGCCATAACTCTATCAACCTGAATCAACCAAGCCCGACACATCCTAAAACTCAAACGAATCGATTTAAAGGATGACAACAAGACAATAACAACAAAC
The DNA here is from genome assembly GCA_025200525.1 of Camellia lanceoleosa. Taxonomy (NCBI): domain Eukaryota; kingdom Viridiplantae; phylum Streptophyta; class Magnoliopsida; order Ericales; family Theaceae; genus Camellia; species Camellia lanceoleosa. The sequence goes on from CM045769.1 coordinate 39,844,653, forward strand.
AACTTCACGGAACCGAGTCCGGAATACAACTGAACAGTAAAGGGACAACCGGGATCATTATAACCTCCCCCCTTAAAGAATTTCGTCCTCGAAATTAAACACAAGTTTTTCAAAAACAAGTTTTCTCCATTTTCAACAATATTACTACATAATATTTAACATTCCGACCCATTACCGGTCAATCTCATCTTTTTTCAAGAGGCATTTCACATTACACATAACAACTTGCATTATCAACATGCATCCTTTTGAAATTTATCAATTTCAACTCATTTTCCACAATTCCATAACACATGCAACATTAACATCATGCTTGCATTTCCACAATACTTAACATATATAATGTTAACATAACTTCCATTTACCAAAACATTCACGATGTTTTACAACTTAGGACAGATATAATGTTCTTACAGTTCAATAACGTTACAAAATTTCTATACATGATTACACATCAACAAACAAGTCTGGATATTTCTCACGGATCTCTAACTCACGTTCCCAAATGGCTTCCTCCACTCCGTGATGTTTCCACAAAACCTTTACCAAGGGAATGGTCTTGCCTCGCAAGACTTGATCCCATCTATCCAAGACCCGCACCGGTCTCTCCTCATACGAGGCATCCTCATCTACTTCTAAGTCGGTCCAATCCAACACATTGGACGGATCCGGCTCGTACTTTCGAAGCATACTGACATGAAAGACGTCATGAACCCCGGACAACTGTGGTGGCAAAGCCAAACGATAAGCAACCTCCCCAATCCTCTCGAGGATCTCAAAGGGACTGATAAACCAAGGGGATAACTTCCCACTCTTCCCAAACCTCATCAAACCTCGCCTAGGCGATATCTTCAGAAAGACGTGATCACCTACCTCAAACGCCAAAGGTCTCCTCCTACGGTCGGCATAAGATTTCTGACGACTCTGGGCTATAACAAGCCTCCTACGGATAAGCTCAACCTTCTCCGTCGTTTCCCTTACTAACTCCGGACCCAACAAAGGTGCATCACCCACCTCGGCCCAACAAACTGGGGACCTACACGGTCGGCCATACAAGGCCTCAAACGATTCCATACCGATACTAGACTGAAAGCTGTTGTTGTAGGCAAACTCCACCAATGGCAAGTGTCACTCCCACGTCCTACTAAAGTCAAGGACACAACCTCGAAGCATATCCTCAAGGATCTGAATAGTATGCTCGGACTGCCCGTCAGTCTGAGGATGATAAGCCGTGCTAAAGGTCAACTTAGTGTCCAAGGCACCCTGCAAACTCTGCCACAACCTTGCAGTAAAACAAGGATCTCTATCTGAGATGATTGTCACAAGGACCTCGTGCAATCTCACTATGTCCCGAATATACAAGTCGGTAAGATGATCTACCGAATCTCTCACGCACATAGGGATAAAGTGCGTCGACTTAGTCAACCGGTCTACAACCATCCAAATAGCATCACTACCCCGCTGAGTCCTCAGAAGACCTACAACGAAGTCCATAGTGACATGCTCCCACTTCCACTTGGCAATAGGCAAGGGTTGCAACAAACTCGCTGGCCTCTGATGCTCGGCCTTCACTTGCTGACAAGTAAGGCACTTAGACACGAAGACTGCTACATCTCTCTTCATTCCTCACCACCAGAACTGGCGACCCAAATCCCGATACATCTTAGTGCCTCCCGGATGCACCGCAAGGCGTGAATGATGAAACTCTCGGAGTACTTCCTCTCGGCAAGACTCCGGCACAAACAAACGGTCACACTCAGGTTGGGATACACCGTCAAATCCTTCTCAACCTTCCCACTGGAGATCTTCTCTCGGAGGGATTCTACCTCAAGGTCACCTCTCTGTGCCTCTAACACTCAAGTCACAAGGGTAGGCTGTGCAACAACAGAAAACAAGGCCGCAGCCTCAACAGATTCGCCTAGGAGCAAATCAAACTCGCCAAGTGCCCCTAACATCTCCCACTCCCGGATGGCTATACAAGCTACATCACCTATGGATTTCCTGCTACGGGCATCGACCACAACATTGGCCTTTCCCGGGTGATAGTGCAACTCAAAATCATAATCCTCAATGAACTCTATCTACCTTCGTTGCCTCAAATTTAAGTCTCTCTGAGTAAATAGGTACTTCAAACTCTTGCGGTCCGAGAACACCTCGAACCTTTCACCATAAAGGTAGTGCCTCCAGATTTTCAAGGCAAAGATCACTGCTGCTAGCTCTAGGTCATGTGTAAGGTAATTCTTCTCGTGTATTTTCAACTGACGTGAGCCATAAGCTACCACTTTCCCCTCTTGCATCAACACACAACCCAAACCCTCTCGTGAGGCATCACAATAAACTGCATAACCCAACCTTCTCTCCGGAATAATCAACACCGGAACGGTGGTCAATCTAACTTTCAGCTCTTGGAACGACTTTTCGCAAGTCTCACTCCACACAAATTTGACTCCCTTCCGAGTCAACCTAGTCAACGACGAAGCTAACTGGAGAAATCCTTCACAAGCAGTGGTAATACCCTAATCTGAAAGCTGTGGATCTCAAACACACTCTTAGGTTGTGCCCGGTCTTGCCTGATCTCAATCTTGGATGTATCAACAGACACCCCTTCCCCAGATACTACGTGGCCTAAGAACTTGACTTCTCCTAGCCAGAACTCACACTTCTCAAACTTGGCATACAGCCTATGGGCTCTAAGCAACTCAAGCACCACTCTCAAGTGTGCCTCGTGCTCCTCCTCCGAAGGTGCATAGATAAGAATGTCGTCTACGAAAATGACTACAAAACGATCTAAGAATTCCCGGAAGATCCGGTTCATCAAGTCCATAAAGACTGCCAGTGCATTGGTGAGCCCAAATGGCATCACCAGAAACTCAAAATGGCCATACCGCGTACAGAATGCCGTCTTCGGAATAGCCTCCTCCCTGACCCTCAACTGGTGGTAACCCGATCTCAAATCTATCTTAGAGAAACAACGGGAACCCTTCAACTGGTCAAACAAATCATCTATACGGGGCATAGGGTACTTATTCTTAACCGTAGCCCGATTCAACTTCCGGTAGTCGATATACAGTCTCAAGGCACTATCTTTCTTTTTAGCAAAGAGGGCCGGTGCTCCCCACGGTGAAATACTAAGGCAAACAAAGCCCTTATCCAGCAACTCCTAGAGCTGAATCTTCAACTCACTCAACTTGACTGGGGCAAAACAGTAAGGTGCCATAGAAATCAGCGTCGTACTGAGCACTAAATCAATGGAGAACTCTATCTCACGGTGAGGTGGCAAACCAACGAGATCCTCGGGAAAAACATCCGAATACTCACAAACCACCTTCGGCAACACAATTTGGGTCTCATCACACTCACCACTCATAAAGCTAGCAAGTAGACCACTAAGCTCACTCCGCCCTCGCGGATCATACGCCGGTGGCAATACACTACCAACCCGATCCCCCAAGAAATTGAAACACTCCCCGCTCAAGGTACACACAGTGACCCTCTGGCGGTAGCAATCAATAACTGCCCGGTATGACGATAGCTAGTTCATACCCAAAATAACATCAAAACCCTTCATGGGCATAACAACAAAGGGAAAAGGAAGCCTATGGTTGGCAACCTCTATATCACAACCTCTACATCCGTGTTTCAAAATCAATTCACCCCCAATAGGCGATACAACACATATAGGAGATGTTAATAGTGCCAACTCCAACTCCAATACAGATGCAAATGCAGCAGACACAAAAGAATGAGATGCACCTGTATCAATCAATACACTAGCAACCGAGTTGCAAAACAAAAAGGTACCTCTCACAACAGACGGAACCGGTACCAGGTCCTGCGCGGTAACAGCATACACGCGCCCTGTAGGCCCTTGATCCACCTGCTCGCCTCTAGGATCAAAAGACTGTTGCACAGACTGGGATGACGAAGCTCCCGAATTGGCCCTCGAAGCCTACATAGACTGAGCTGGCTGATAACTCTGCGTATGCCTAGAACCAGACGCTCTCGAAGTGGCACTCAACTGTGGGCAAAACTTCTTCAGGTGCCCAGGCTGACCACACTGATAACAAGACAAAGGCTAGCCCCTACCCTGACTTTGGCCCTGAGGTCTAGCTGAAGAAGAAGTAGCTCGCTGACCCCCTCCCTTCTGTGGGCAAACCGAAGACTTGTGACCCAGCTGGCCACATGTGAAACAAGTCAAACCACCCTGATTACCTCTCCCGGAGCCTGCACTCGGCACTGGGAAGGTCGATCTAGCCAAACCACCCTGAGACTGTTGAGGGTTAAAACCCCTCTGTCTCCTGCCATCACTCTGGCCTTCTTGGTTCCTCTTGGAGCCTCTATGCTTCTCCTCATCCTCCTCCTGCATCATAAGCTCCATATGAGCTGCAGCATCCACCAAACGCCTATACTCCCGGATAAACGACCCTTCAACCCTCAACTTGAGTCCACGCCTCAACTTCTGCTCAAACTCAAAGCAATGGCATTCTTCGGACGCCACAAGTTCAGGTGCAAACCTGGACAGACTGGTAAAAGTAGCTTCAAACTTCGGCCCTTTGTCAAGCCTGTTGTTTAAGGCGGCAAAGCATTCCTCGGCTTATCCTGGCGGTGAAGATAAGAACTTCTTCTGGAAGGCATCTACAAAAGCCCCCCATACACCACCAACGTGGCCCTTCTCATACTTCCACTATTGACCCGCATCTCCCTTCAATTGGAAGGATGCCAAGGTCACCTTTAAACCCCCGTCATCGATGCCAAGCATCTCGAACGTCTTCTCCATCTGTTCCATCCACTCGTCAGCCTTAAGTGGCTCTTTCGGATCCCCAACAAATTCGTCCGGGTTAGACAGGAAAAATTCTCTCTTCAAGAAAGAAGGTCCTGCCTCTGCAACCTGATTCTCAGCTCTGAGAATACCTAAAGCTCCCGCTATCTCTCGGGCCAAGGCACCTATAGCCTGTTGACCCACCGGCTCGGCCACATTGGCCTGACCAACTCTCTCCTTCATTGCCGTACCGTCATCCGGTAAAGGCACCTCCTGCTTCCTAGGCCTACCACGCCTACCACCTCGTCCTGACATCCTATTAAAGGTAACAAAGACGTTAGCACATTCATAAATGTGCTGAAACTAAACACCCGCATCCTAATGCATGGACAACTGTAATTCACTCCACGTAAGCACATAAACACATAAGCACTTACGAATTTCATTCCCGGATAATGACAGTCCCAAGGCGTTACTAGAGTTCCGGTTAGAAACAGCATTGATCAAGTGCTTTTCCAACAAGACTCACAAAAACCCAAGGATCCAATCGATATCCCAGAAATCAAATCCCATACCCATATAGTCACATAAGCATATAACATTACATCTAAGTCTCTCAATAAGTGAGACAAACCCATTGTGATACTAATCACTTCCCACGTACCCAAAGTATTCGAACCCGATACGCTCTGATACCAAGTTGTAACGCCCTCAAAATAATACATAAAACCCATTACTTTAGACATGCATTGATATAAGAGAAATCAACCAATTCCATTCATCAGAGTAGTTCTTACAACTGTATTACATGTTAACAACAAAAGCAAATATCCTATGGGCTTACAGCTTTCCAAGTCAACACTTGATTACACAAAAGAAGAGTACTAACTCTATACAAAATAAGCCCTCGGCTTGATATACATGTAATATAAACAAAATAAACCAAAAAGAGTCCTCAACTCTCAACATCATCCAAGCTATGTCCTTGGAGGTGGCATGCTACCGATACATGAAAATGATGTCCCATAAAGGGTGAGCCAACGCCCAGTCGAGATATGCTAAACACAGTATGAGCCATAACTAAGACATTAGCAATTGATAAATATTTAATTCTCATAAATCAATTCATACACCATTTTCATTACATGACAACTGTATTCATGTTTCATTTCATTTCCCATTTCTTATCAAGTTCACAATTTGCAACACCGGCTCAAAACCTGGCCAACAACTTATATGAGACAGTAACTTATATTAAACGTTTCCCATTTTACGCTAGATAAACATACAAGCCATATCAGTACTTCGATAGATGAGCATATAAACTATATCAACATTTCAACAGATAAGCATACAAGTTGTATCCACACTTCAACAGATAAGCATATAAGCTATATCAACACTTCCATAGATAAGCATAAGAGCTGTATCAACACATTAACTGACAAGCATATGAGTTGTATCAGCGGAGTCCATCCCCTATCTTCTCCCAAACAACATCCGGTTTAGAGGTCCATCCCCTATCTTCCCCTAAACTGTGGAGTACATCCCCTATCTCCTCCCATACACACACAATGTATATACATATAAGTCATATATACAATCAATCAATACATAACGTTAATGTATTCTATCAACTGTCATACTCTATGACATGTCCAATTGATTAGTTTTAGTTTGCCTAATCATCATGCATTGTTTACAACAATCAAAACCACCCTCCACCGGTAGCCCAAGCAATTATTTCGAAACAGATAATAAAAGCCCCAACAGATAAAATATCAATGTTTTCAAAAGTGAGTGATTTAATAAATCCAACTCCACTATTCTACCATATAATGAACCAATTTCATTATCTCCAACTCAATTCCATATTTTCTCAACAAAGTCATTTATTACACTAATGACCCTAACATACCCAAGCATGGTATATTTCCCCTTATTCTCAACATTGACTCCAAGAGCCCAATTTTACCAACAACATCAACCAATCCATTTTAGAAGCCCAAATACACGTTTATGGTTCAAAATTATCAAAAACCCTATTTTCAAAAATATACATTTGAGGCCCTAGTTTTCAAAACTCAAAACCATTTATACAAAAACTCAATATCTAGGCTAAAACTCATAAGAGTGAGTAGGAATCCCTACCTCAAATTTCGGAGCCCAAGGAAGAAGATGAAGAAAACCAAAATGCTCCAAACTCCAAGATCCACGGATCAAAACGAAGCCCTCGACGATCAAGACAACTTTTACAAAGGCCAAAGGAAGGGAAAACACTCTAACTAGATCAAACCCTAGAGAGAAGGGAGTTTTTAGAGAAAGAGGCTCTCAAAATGTCTTTTTAGAAAGTAAGAGAGAGAGAGTGAATGTAAAAAGTGATTTCAAAAAGCCTAACTGACTTCTGATATACGATATTCCTGCTCGAGCGGAAAACACAACGCTCGAGCGTCAGGAACAAAAAACTGGGTACGCTCGAGCGCAAGAAGGATCGCTCGAGCACCAAGACACAAAGGCACAACATATCCGCTCGAGCGTGAAAAACCAGTCCGCTCGAGCGCAATATTCCCCCTCCCAGAACTTACACCCAAGATGCACTTGTCCGCTCGAGCGCCAACAAGCCCGCTCGAGCGCGACCCGCTCAAGTGTAGGAAACCTATTTGAGCGTAGAAACCACACCTGCAGAAATTTTGCAGGGACACAAAATACTGGAAAGGTGTAAACCCCGCTCGGGCGCAAGAAGACCCGCTCAAGCGGACCATCCAAAAACCGAGCAACAACAATGGGAGCCATAACTCTATCAACCTGAATCAACCAAGCCCAACACATCCTAAAACTCAAACGAATCGATTTAAAGGATGACAACAAGACAATAACAACTAACAACTTCACGGAACCGAGTCCGGAACACAACTGAACAGTAAAGGGACAACCGGGATCGCTATAAAAATTCTAATATACACCCCTTAAAAAGGGTGTATCATATGTACTTCTAGTTATAACTCATGAGTTTTTTTAATTATGCCTCATGGTGTATTTAGTTATGACATTTTTTTTAGTTATAACTCAAAAAGTATGAAATTATATCATTTTCTTTTTTAATTAGAGAAAATTGATGATAAATCTAATTTAGAGGATGTCTAAGGCATTAGGTCCAATGTATTTTTTTTATTGGTGAGAGATCCACCCTTTGTAAAATAGCTTGGTGAAAGGTCATTTTACTTGTTTTGAAAGACATTTTGTTTCTAATTTTACTCTTTAATTTATCTATTGACTTTTTTGTCTATCTGTTCAAAATATTTTCTATCTGTTCAAAATTTTCATCTATCTGTTCAAATTTTTATTTTTATGTTCAAATTTTTTATGTATTTGTTAACTTTTTTTAACTATCTATTTAAAATTTTTCCCCTTATCTGTTCAAATATTTGTTTAATTTTTTCATTTATTTGTTTAAATCTATTTATTCTAATTTTATTATCTGTTCAACAACAATAACAAATCTATCTGTTGAAAATCTAACAAAATAAAAAAATCTCTCTGTTAAAAATCTATATCTCTTCCTACTATCTATCTGTTCAAATTCAACAACTTCGGTTGATTTTTCCTCATCGAAAAACCATACACTACTTGTTCAAACCAAACATATGGATCTGCAATATGTTTTGTCAACAACAACAACAAATTATCATCATCAACAACAACAACAACTATCCAAAAAAAAAAAAAGAAAAAAAGAGAGGAAGACCTGGATGATTATTGTACACACATACAAACACACAGATGATCATTTACCAGATGAGCTCAAATCTTAAAAAAAAAAAAAATCATATTCATATATATATATATCTATTTTTTTAATTTGATTTCGAAATATATATATATATATATATGTAAACACAAATCTAAAGGATGATGAAACAAATCCATGTTTGAGCTTTGAAGATGATGAAGATGACTCATGGCACTCTTTGACTGCATAACAGCGAAATAGAGAGGTGGTGAGACGATTTGAGAGTTGATAGGTGCAACGGTGCCACTATTTTAGCCGCAACAAGATGATAGTGGATGGCGGCGAGAACATCGTGTAGCGTATCTCGAGTCCCGGCTAGTTGCTTCAGCTGCAAGGAAGAAGATAGTAGACGGTAGTGAGATTATCAAAGAAGAGATATGAGAGAGAGTTTGAGACTACCGGTAGATATGAGAGAGAGATTATTTTAGAGTTTAGAACCATAGTGTATACATGTATATGGAATGGTATTTTAGTCATTTCATTTGAGCTTATTACTTTAGATAAAGTGTTTCAGTGCCTAAGACTTTTGGAGAAATAAAATTAATTTTTTTTTGAACAGAATATCCTTTTAATTAGAAGATACATATAACACGCCCTTAAAAATTTGCAACATAATGTTTCTCTCCGAGCAATTACTATGGTGCCGTTTGGTAACACTTACGTTTTAGTTTTCAGTTTATATTTACAAAAATTTAAAATCTTCAAATAAAAACTTGTTTGGTAAATTTTTGATTTATAAATCAGTGATCTTAGTTTATAAATTTGGCCAAAAAATGTAAACTCAAAAAATGTATTTCCGTTTTGAGTTTTGAGTTTTTTTTACCACCGCCACTAGCCATCACCGCCACCATTTTCCACCAGTTCGCCACCACCACCCACCATCACCACAATCACCCATCACCCACCGCCACTACCACCCACCATCACCACCATCACCCGCCACCCACCCACCACCACCACCATCACCCACCGCCACCACTACCACCACCACCACCACCGCCACCACCACTACCACCCGCCACCACCACCACCACCGCCACCACCACCACCGCCACCACCACCACCACCCGCCACCATCCACTTGCCACCACCCACCCACCCACCCACTACCACCGCCACCTACCCACCACCACTACCCACCAGTTGCCACCACCATTCACCCACCCGTCACCGCTTTCCACCACTGTCTTCCGCCGCCGCCACCACCCGCTACTTGCCACCACTTTCCACCACCATCTTGTGCCACCATCACCCACCACCTGCCACCATTTTCCACTACCGTCTTCCGCCGCCACCACTCGTCACCACCCACCACCCGCTACCACTTACCATTTTTCACTATTTTTTTATATTTTTAAATTTTTTTAAACATTTTGTCTAAACCAAACGGGTTTATAGTTTATGTTTTTCTAAAAATAAATAAAAATATAAACAAAAATTAATTTATAAAATTTTTATAAATATAAATAAAAAGCGGTACCAAACATGGCCCTATTTAACCTAGATCTATTAGTTTTTAATTTGCCCCACGGATTTATTCTTCTTTCCTTACCTATGAAGGCGGATCAAAGTATGCAATCTAACATTTGTTCTCTCACGGCTGGAACTCGAGCTTTTAACAGTCCGGACTCTTTGCCGCTCTCTCTCTATCTTAGCACGAAAAATGCATGGTCGTCCTCATAAGCCCCAACTCGAAGAAGAAAAAAGCTCTCAAAATTGCTAAACTCGCCCCTCCGATCTCACTTCCTCCATTTTCATCACAACAAAATGTGACTCCTCTCTCTCTCTCTCTCTCTCTATATATATATATATATCTTCGTCTATATGTATGCTTCACTTTGTATTTTATTGTATTGAACTCTGTGATCTAATACGTTAAGTTTGAGCAATCTTCAATTTGTGTTGTGAATTGTGTATCGTTCAAATTTGACACACGAGTGTAAAATTATCTATTGAATTGTGTTGTTTTGAACTCTGTGATCTCAGCTTGATCATTTTGTACAATCTTCCATTTGTATTGTCAAAATTGTCAATTGTGTAAATTGTTCATAACTGTTCAAATTTTATACACTATGTAAAATTATTTATTTGTATTGTACTGTATTGAACTATGTGGCTCAAGAAACGGAGGCCTAGAAAACAATTTAGTTTTTTAAATAAATAAATAAATTGTGTGAATAAATTATGCCAAACTCCTTAAATTTTTGGGAAGCAGGTTAAAAGTCAGCTTTTTAGCTTCTTTTTTTTTTTGAAAAAACGTGCAAAAAAATAGAGAGGGATGTGCCCTAAAAAAACCAAAAAGTCAAAAAGCTGGCTTTTAAACGGGTTTTTATTCTCTTCTTTTATTAGGTTCTAAGCTAATCTTTTGTTCAATTAAAACCAACTTTTCAAATTAGTTCAATCTGACATTTTTGTTACATTCTATTTAATTTTTACCATTAAATATATTATATGAGACCTAACTAAAACATAAATTTGTAAATTAATTACAAATTTTTTAATATAAAAAAACTACGCAAACACGCTTTTCTTCATCAATATTAGATTTGTGAGGTCATTAATGAACTTTTAAGTCAAATTTCACTTGTTCTTTAGGTGTGGTTTACCTCTTAGCATTTGAAAGTAAACATATAACCCCTTATGGTTTGCGGACTAAAATGCACTATATAGTAACCTATAACTATCTTTATAGGCCTCTTTAATGTCATATAGGACATTTACATTATATAGTAATGATGTAACATCATCATTACTCTACCCTCCCCGAGTGCCTCTCTCTGCTCACCTCCTCCATCCCTTCATTGTGAGAAAAATGTGTAAAGCATTTGATTTACATCAAGGAAGAAATGTGAGTATGGAGTCATTGCTTTTGAGTGTGGCATGTGTTAAGCACAAAATGCGGTAACAAACAGTCGAACACGCCCCAAGCGAATATTGCTCTCATGAAGCTTTAAGAAAGGAGTGGGATGGCTTTTCCCTTAATGCAGAGGCGCACCACGGTTGTGGACTTATAGGCCTCTTTAATGTCCTTATAGGACAATCAAGCGTATTGTAATCATGTAAATAATGATTACTCCCATATCCCCGATTAGTGTAAAAATGATATGATTGGTGAGGAATGCGAAGCCATGCATTATTTCCTTTTTTCACTGTTAGTGAATTGAGGTAAATCCTGCTAAATACCCTTAGGAGGGAAGGGTTCCACATTCTTTGCTAATTTCGACAATTTGTCAAACGGTGCATTTTAGTTTACAAACCACAAGAAACTATCTATTTATTTCTACAAAAGATAATACAAACAACATATAAAATAGAAAAGTAAAATTTGTCTTTTTTCTATACTTAAAAAATAACAATAATAATTATGTTAATATAAGAAAATGATTATATTTGATTCATTGGATGGTCTTTTTTTTTTTTATTTTTTTATTTTATATATATATATATATAAAACATAAGTAGGTGTTTTGGTGTATTGGAAATTTTGAGGCCTTTAATTTTGGGGCCTTTGCACAATTTTGAATAATCTTGTATTTGTATGTGCAAATTGTTCAGTTACACGAAAGAAGCCCTAGGTCAATGCGAAGCTTCTCGAGGCCAATCCTGAGTATCTCACAGCTTGGAATTACAGAAAATTTGCTGTTGAACACATTCTCAGTCATTCTGAGACTGATACAGAGATTGATCCAGACTCCATTAAATCTATTTACAGTGAAGAACTGATAGTTGTACGTTTGTTGGAACCACTCATATGAAAAAATATATCTATTTCTTTTTCTGTCCATGTATTTGATGCTGTTTGGTTGCTGAAAAACTGTAGGAAAAGAAAAAGAAATTCAGCTGAACACAAGTCAACTGTGCCAAATAGGGCTATTTGGTTAAATTGCATTCAGTGCAGAGTTTGTTTTGAAATTTTAAAATTTTAAATAATGAGATTTTGAAATATTGCGTTGCTTTCTTTTCTTTGGGTTTTTCAGCGGCCAATTGTAATTATGTTGTGTATTGTGTTTGGGTTCAATTTATTTTGATTTTAATGAAAGAACTCAATATATATGCAGACAGAGAGTGCATTGGCAAAGAATTATAGGTCTTATGGTGCCCGGTATCATCGTAAATGGGTGCTAAGCAAGGGGCATTCATCTGTAGATCGGGAATTGCAGCTTCTGGGGGTGTTCCTGAAGAAAGATTCCAGGAATTTCACGAATGGAATTACCGGAGGTGAAGATTTGGGTTTGATTTACTTTAATATATTGAAGGACTGTATTTTTAAATGATCTAATTTGGTCTTTATTTTCAGATTTGTGGCAGCATTAAAGAACAGATCAGATGAAGAGGAACTACACTTCACAACTGATTTGATAGCGAAAACTTGATAACTATTCTTCTTGGCATAATTGTAGGTGTGCTTGTATTCAATGTTATTTTACCATTTGGATTATCATAATTAAAATGGACTAGTGGAGAAAAATGCATTTTTGTGCGATTGTGTGATTCTCAAATTTTTTCCGTACTGTTGTTATTGCTGACATTACAATGAGATGTGCCAAAGTCATGCTGTTTTATCTGGCTTCATGGTTCAGTTATAATTTGTTTTTCACAATGTTTATGATGTATCTTTATCAAGTTATCACTGATAATTCTTTAATTGTATAATCCTTAGATTCTTTTGCAAAAATTGCTTTAGGAAAAATGTGTTGGAACTTTGAAATTAATTCTAGCTTTGGTCCCGTTAGATGCAGAATGTCTAGTGGTAGTATGCATTGTTATATAGAACATACAAAAAATTTTGTGGATTTTCTGCAACATAGGGGTTTTTTTTTTTTTTTTTTTTTATGACATTTTAGTTAAAGACAAAATATTCAAATATCCACTTTAAAACACGTGACTTATTGTTTATGTAATAAAAACATTCAAAATAGGTAAAGCATAATGATGGGTATAAGTTATCTTGTAATGTGATGCAAGGTTGATAAGATACTGATGGCATGTAATATTATATAACACATCCACTTTAAAACATGTAACTTAACTTGTATTGATGGTATATTGTGATGGAAGGTTGCAAAATGCTGTCTCCTTTCATGCACCTTGTGGAACATGGGAAAAAATATTCATTAATTCTATTCCTTATATCAAAAGTTGATAAGCACTTCACTATTTAAATGGTCATTAGCCTAACAGATTCCAAAAAAGAAACAAATGTTGTTTATTTCAGATTAATCTTCAATGGCATTTTTCTGTTTGTAATACTGTTTAAGCAGCTTTCTATGTGTGTAAATCTGGCATGCGATGTTATATAAAATTGTAGCTTGATTAACTTTCAACTTTGCTTTGGAGTCAAATGATCAATTCTTATGCACATTAATGTTATAGTGGAAACTGCATGATGAAACACCTGCTACCTTTTGATATTCTATCTATTCTATTAGGACTAGAAAATTAAGTTTCCTGTCCAATTGTGCCTTTTGTTTTTCTTTTTCAACCTACACAAACATGCTTGTTGCTTTAAGTGCATGTTTTCCCTTGTGATGTCTCTGTCTGTTTGCTTAAACATATTTCTTGTTTTTTATTCTACTTTACCTTACCATAAATGTTCTGCAGTGTAATTCTGTCTCATTTACTGGAGAAAAGGGCTCAAGGATCTTTCTCAAAGGAGAAAGTTCTGACCTTGTACACCAAGCTCTTTTACTGACCCGGATGATCAAAGTGGATGGTTTTATCATCTTTGGCTTCTTGAGCAAACAGTCAAAGTGGAGAATCCTCTGTTGGTTTCTACCTGGCCACCTCATGGTTGTAATCTTAATGTATCAGCAGATGGTTTCCTGGATACTTGTGCTTCGTCTCCTGTCACAGGTTTCCATCTTAATAGTGGGATAATTCCACTCATTCTTTATTTTAACGAAGCAGTTGAAGGTATGAGCTCATCTACAATAACTGTGCAATCTGTACATAACACAAATAAAGATCTAATTTGGTCCCCACTTTCAACAAACAACTCTGGGAGTTCCCAAGCTTGGGTAACACATTTAACTTTTCATGAGGAGGATCTCCATTCTTTACAAACTCATCCTGTATAGGTCAGCCTTGGACATTCTCAGGGAATTGTGTCTCTGAGTGGATTTCACCATAGCCATCCTACTCATTTTGAATTTACAGTTTTAATACAACCTCATGGTTCGCAACATGCTGAAATGAAAAGTGCAGAGATGATTTCATGGGGAGATGAAAATTTTCATATTGGTGAAACACATCTTCAGGAACCAACCCAAATTAAAATTTTCGATCAACTGAGGAATAGTGAGGTGAATGAGTCAACAGCTTCTAAGTGGAGTGCTGAGACTATAGTTAATGAGATAGCTCTTTTCTGGGAATTGCTGTCAGAGATAAACTGGTATGTGGAATTCATTCATGAGTAGCTTTGCAGCATCAAAGCAGCTTTATTGTTTGTCCAATGTCCTCTTATTTTCTCCCACTGGTTATTGTAGTAAAATTGGAAAGCTCATGCTTGCAAGATTGTTGACTGCACATGATGCAATGATGTCATATGATAAAACTCCAGAGACATGCAAGACGGTTCATTCTGAAGAAGTTAAAGAATTATATAGTGATCTTATGACATTGGACCCTCCACATTCTCAATACTACAAGAATGAATACAGCTTAGTCGTGTTAAAGCAGGTGAATATCTCTTCTCTTCTATATTACTGTGTAAGCACAGTCCATTTAGGTTCATTTTTTATTGTTGTGCTGGATGTATGAGTAATATCTCTTTAATACTTCATGTTCTCCTTGAGGAGAGCTAGAGCTTTGAACCATTGCATTAGGAGTAAGAACATGCTGATCTGAGTTGAGCAGCAAAAAATGTATTGCATGTTTGTGCTTAACTTAGCAGGTACGGAGCAGTGCTTGTGCCTGCTTCTAGTTCGGTTGAATTTGTGCTGTTATTGTTTGAGCTCAGTTTGACCAAAACAGACAAGCTACTCCAGTTTGTCTCTGCTCATTTTGTGAATACCATCAGATATTATTTCCTGGTGGTTTTAATATCCTATCCTACTGACGTATTGATTACTTGATTGGCCAGCACAGATATCTTATATGAAATTATGCCTCAACGCTCATTATATAAAGTCATAGATAGGCTTAAAATATATTAGTAAAACAACACCTAAATTGAAAATATCTGTTTTCTACTTAACAAGCCCAGGTGGCAAAGTCCCATGGAAACAGTCTTCTTCAATTGTCCCTATAGAAAGGCATGTTGTCACAGCCTCAACCCGCACACTGTCTTAGGCTAAAGTCACCTTCAACTTGGATCATATCATTCCTACATACTGCTATGTAAATTGGTCTATGTTACACATGACAGATTGATAAGCCTTTCATCTAACTCTGGACACGTGAGGTTGTCACCACTCATTATGCTTGCATCAAATTAGAATAGCTACCGAATGCTCTCGTATTAAAGAATCTAAATGTTATTAGGTTTGAGGGCTTTGCTCAACATAGTGAAGAGTTTTTCACACTTGAACTGAAAGAAATTGGCTTAGCTCTTGCTTAAGCTTTCACTTAGCCATCCAAAGTCCAAATAGTTGTACTTGTATTGCAGTCCTATAAACATGCTGTTTACATGCTCATTTATGTAAACAGATGGGCATGCTTCTTTAATATGTTCATCTAGAATTCAAGTAAAACCAAACTTTGTTCAACTATTTAGTGGCTGATCTGTTCATACAGTGGGTTTATTATTATTTTTATTGGGATTAGTCTAACTAACTATATAGTTATGTTCATTGGAATTATGAATGTCTTGTGTAAAAATCTCTGATAGTTCTTTTCAACACACACCCAAAGAGATCTCTATAATATTCGTAAGAGTTAGTGCTAAAGATTTGCCTTGAACCTTTGATATAGATTACTGATTTTTCTATAACACAGATTCTCATATTTTTGTGCTTCAGGTGACCTCGATCCGGAATCTTTCTTTGAGGCATTCTTTGTCATTACAGGGACTCAGCATCATCGGGCGCCAATAATTATATCTGTTTACGACTCAGTAATCTTTCATTGTCACATATTGGGTCTATTGAGAAATTACTGTGGGTCCAAACGTTAGACCTCAGCCACAACCAACTTAGCTCAATTGAAGGTAAACTACAATTAATTCTTTAAATTTTCATTGTCACTTGAATCTGTTTTTGTGGTTTTGATTTTCAATTCATTGTATTTCTGTATCTATCTATCTATCTATATGTCTGTCTGTCCATCTATATGTGTGTATTATGTCTTCATATATACAATATTATACATAAACACATTTGTACAACATTAGTTTATTGCATGGCCATCTTTATTTTGTAAAATGGTGCCAGTCAAAGTGTTGATAGTTTCATGGTGCATTTTGATGCTTAAAAGGCATTTCTAATGATTATTTAAATGAAATGGCCATCTATATTTTTTTTGTAAAATGGTGCCAGTCAAAGGGTTGATAGTTTCATGGTGCATTTTGATGCTTAAAAGGCATTTCTAATGATTATTTAAATGAAATGCCCATCTATATTTTTTTTGTAAAATGGTGCCAGTCAAAGCCTTGATAGTTTCATGGTGCATTTTGATGCTTAAAAGGCATTTCTAATGATTATTTAAATGAAAGTAACTGAGTGCTTTTTATTGGTCTTTATGACAGGATTGCGGGCTATCTTGCTTCTTTCTTGCTTGAACCTTAGTAACAACAAAATGGGTAGTT
This sequence comes from Camellia lanceoleosa, assembly GCA_025200525.1. Lineage (NCBI taxonomy): Eukaryota > Viridiplantae > Streptophyta > Magnoliopsida > Ericales > Theaceae > Camellia > Camellia lanceoleosa. The sequence continues at coordinate 39,861,945 of CM045769.1, forward strand.
TTTACGCCTGGAGCCTTTAACACTGCTAAAGTCATTGAAAGCGTTGGATATCTCATACAACGAAATTGGTGCACATGTTGTCGACACAAGAAGGTACTTGTGCTCTCTCCCTCTCCCATCTGAGGAAGTGATTGGAATTTTGGTGAATTTGCAATTAGTGGTGTCAATGTGACAAATTCTTGGGAAGCGTTTGCAATTTTAAAGACTTGAAGTTGACACAATTAGACATTATTGGGAATGTTGTTCTTTGAAGAAGAGTTTAAGTTGTTTCGTTAAGATATTACTGCGCTTAAGTGGCTTGATGGTGTAGAACTGCATTGATTCTACATTCCTTATCCTGTTTCTCATACAGTTAAGTTATAGCTTGTTTTCATATAATTTACCAAAGAAAAGTTCTTTGTTTTATAAGATAGTGAACATTTGCTTATGGACACTTTTTACCCCAACTATTTTGCCACATGGTCTTTTGGTAATTTTATAAATTTATCAATTGATCTCTATTTTCCCCGTTTAATTATTCTTGGTTTCATATTAAATCAGTGAAATAATTAGCTGAAATTTTCATCCACGGTTTTAAGGCAAAGATAACCGCTGCTAACTCTAGGTCGTGAGTTGGGTAGTTTCTATCTTGAGTCTTCAACTGACATGAACCATACACCACAACCTTAGCCTCTTACATCAAGACACATCCCAAACCTTCCCTAGAAGCATCACAGTAAACAGTGTAACTCAACCCTCTCTCCGGAATAATCAAAATAGGTGTAGTAGTCTGCCTAGACTTCAACTCTAGGAAAGATTTCGCACATGACTCACTCCAAACGAACTTGACACCTTTTCTGGTTAGTCTAGTCAACGGAGAAGTTAGGGTAGAAAAGACTTTCACAAACCGCCTATAATAACCAGCTAGACCGAAAAAGCTATGAATCTCAAAGGCGTTCTTTGGTCACTCCCAATTTTGCATACTATGACCCCATTCCCAGAAATTACCTGACCCAAAAACTTCACCTCGAAAAGCTAAAATTCGCATTTCTCATACTTTGCATATAACCAATGTTCCCTAAGCAATTGTAAAACAATACGGAGGTGTCCCTCATGCTCTTCCTTGGAAGGTGAATAAATAAGGATGTCATTCATGAAAACCACTACAAATTTATCGAGATATACTTGGAAGACTCGATTCATTATGTCCATGAAAGTGATAGGGGCATTGGTCAAACCAAAAAGCATTACAAGAAATTCATAGTGGCCATATCGAGTATGAAAGGCCATTTTCGAAATATCCTCCTCCTTCACCCGCAACTAATGATAACCCAACCTTAGGTCTATCTTTGAAAAACACCGGGAACCTTTAAGTTGGTCGAAAAGATCATCTATTTTAGGCAACGAATATTTGTTCTTAACAGTGACCCTATTCAACTTGTGATAATCAATGCATAACTGCAATGAACCATCATTCTTCTTAGCAAAGAGAGCTGGTACTCTCCATGGAGAAGTACTGGGGCGTATAAAGCCCTTGTCTAATAACTCTTGTAGCTGCTCCTTCAAAACGAGCAATTTTGTCGGCGCAAATCTATAGGGTGACATGGAGATGGGTGATGTGCCGGGCACTAAGTCTATAGAAAACTCGACCTCATGATAAGGTGGTAATTCGGCAAGGTCCTTCGAAAAGACATCAGAATATTTGCAAACCACTCTAGGGAATTCACCTCGAATCCTACTATTCTCATCATCAAATAAGGTTGCAAGAAGAGAGCTAAGTTCACCTCGACCACGTGGGTCATACAATGGCGGTAACAATCTATCGGTTCTATTCCCCAGAAAAGAAAAACAATCACCACCCGGTGTGCACACAGTGACTCTCATACGGTAACAATTTATAACGGCACGGTAGGAGGACAACCAATCCAAGCCAAGGATGACATCAAAACCCGACATATCTAATAACACAAAACTGAAAGGGAGTCGGCGATTAGTGACTTCAATCACACACCCGCGACATCCCTGATTCAAGACAACTTTACCCCCAATTGGTGACTTTACCATGAGCGGAGATTCTAGTTGTTCACTTTCTAACCCTAAAATGGATGCGAATGTGCATGCTATGAATGAGTGTGATGCTCTAGTGTCTATCAATATATTAGCCAAAGTATTGAAAATAAGATATGCACCTCTCACTACCAACAGCCCAGATGACTGCCGAATGGGGTAATGGCATAAACTCGCCCCTCTGGTCCCTGCTTGCTCCGATCTCCCCTTTGAATGTAAGCTGATTGGACTGACTATGCGGAAGTGGCCCTCAGACGCCCTAGATGCTGTCGGGCCGAGGCTAATGGGTTTGCCTTTGACTCTGACCTGACTGAAAACCTCCCACTGGTCGGAACCCTAAAGCACTAGTCGTCCTAACTTTCTATGGACAAGGTCCCTTTGTATGACCAGACTAGCCACACTGATAGCAGATGGGTGATTGACCTCCACCCCGTGTCTGGCTCTAAAAACGAGCCGAAGTTTGGCGTTGTTGACTACCCCTTTGGGGACATGCAATGGACTTATGGCCTTGCTCACCACACCGATAACAAGTAACTCCACTTTGCAGCGTACTATCCGTACTCTTCCCTGGCCTAGGAATCGATGACATGACCTGTAGAGGTGGTGATTGAAAAGGCAACAAACCCCTTGACTTTTTGGATGATCTAGTATTGAAAACCCTTGCCTCTTATGCCGTTGCCTCTTTTCTTCAGCCTCCAACATTACTTCCACATGTGCGGCAGACTCTACCAACCTATCATAATCACAAGTCATATTTTCCATCACCTTCATTAAGATCTCTGGCCTCAATCTTTTCTCAAACTTTAGGCACTGATACTCCTCCGTTATTACTAGGTCAGGTGTAAAACGAGATAGACTAGTAAAGGTAGCCTCAAATTCTGCTATGGTAGATTCAAATTGTTCAAGCTCCTCAAATTCCCTCCCTAGATGCTCCTTCACAGTAGGAGAAATGTATTTCTCCTGGAAGGCATGTGAAAATGCCTCCTAAGTGTGCTCAATTCAGCCCTTGGCGTACTTCCACTATTGGCTTGCGTTTCCCTTCGACTGGTAGGTGGCAAGCACTACCTGAAAATCACCCTCACGGATGTCTAAAATCTCGAAAGAATTGGTGATTTGATCTAGCCATTCGTTGGCCTTCAATGGTTCAGCCCTGCCCTAAAATTTGGCGGGGTTAGAGAGGAAAACCTCCTTTAAAAATGAAGTCCTAGACTCTTGCTTGCTTGGCTCTAAGAATATCCATGCACTCTCTAAAATCCCCGACCATCTCTTGGGCTAACGCCTCCATAGCGTCTTGGGCCGATGGAGTGGTAATATTATTTTGACCTACTCATTCTTCCAGATGAGGGATTTTCAGTTGGGCTAGAATGTCCTGACCGCCTCGGCAAGGTCTACCACGGCCTTTACCATGTCCAGACATCTTATATAAGAGTAGATGTAAAATAGAATTAATTCATAGTTCACATACCAACACACCACCTCACACATTTCTCCCAGTTAAGTCTTGATTTCACTCCAAACATATGGGCACACAAACAGTTAGAGCTCATACAAGTCATCCTCCTAAGATATCAAAGATTTCCAAGTGGAAGAGGCATTGATCAGGTGCCTTTCCAAAGAGACTTTAATGGTTGTAATGGACACCAATTATATCCTAGAAACTTGACCCCATACCCAAATAGTCACATAAGTACGTAAACATCCAAACATGTAAGGCAAAACGTCCCATCCTAACATGATAAACCCATTATGGCATGAGCCACATCCCATGAGCTCCAGGTATTCAAACCCGGTTAGCTTTGATACCAATTTGTAACGCCCCCAAATCTGAAACTATAAATTATCCAACACAGCCGAGATGTATATATAATATTCAACTCAAATTCACAATAAATCCCAAATTTTCTCTTTCTCATTGAACTATAATTCCAAGGTTACAAAATATATATTCAAGCTTTCACAGTTCAAGAAGATAGAGAAAGTTAAACAAATGCCCCACGGCTTACAATATTAAATATGTGGCCTTCAATGAACAAAAGGGGCTTAGTTCAACAATTACATTACAAATTCAAAATATCATTGACTTTTAGACAAAAGAGTTGGTTAGCTTCTTTTTCATTGGGGTAGTTGCGGTTTCACCAAGTGCTGAAATTTGTTAGATAGGAATGAGCAATTGCCCAGGAGAGAATATATTTAACCGCGTATATAAACATTTGATTTAAATTATGCATAACCATGTTCCTTTACTTATGGACATTAATTTCCCAACCTCATAACCTAATACACATCATTCCATTTAACTCCACATTTCTCAGTCCTCACACAGATGGCCAGTAGGCACCTCAAATATTCCACATTTATCGTCATTGCACGATCAGGCATGTGGACACCTTAACATTCCGATATTTGTTGTCCTCACACGACTGGGCAAGTGGACACCTTAATGCCCCATGCGGGTAAAACCATATCACACAACAAGCAACAATCCAAAATGTCAAATCTCATCTCAACATAGGGGATCTCAACACATATCTAATTTACCCATTAAGTCCTCTCTTATTACCCACTATGACCCATGAACAACAATTAGGGTTTCACAAGAAATTTAGGGCTTTTCTTTCCATTCCTTAGTTTTCCAAAATTATTGATGTATACATTATTTTTAACTAAAAAATAATCAAATCTCCCACAAATCTTAGGACAAAACTTGTTATCACCATTAGTATATATATATCACCCATTCCAAATCACACCTTCATATCATGAGATTAACACATATTCAAACCAAATCATAGATATACATGGGTAAAAATATTCCTACCTCAAAGGTTGTAAGAGAAGAGACGAAGACCCAAGGAGTGAGCTTGCGAAATAACACGATCCAATCGGTTCAATGTGTAGCTTATGGCGAGATTAACAACTTTGATAAAAGGAGAATGATGGATTCTTGCTAAAAATGGGTGAAATATAATGCTTTGATGCTAGGGTTTTCAGAAATAGGTGTTAAGAGAGAGAAATGTGTGAAAAAGTGAGCCCAAAAAGTGTTTAGATCGAGTTTTAAAACTTTTGTTCTGAATAGATCACTTGAGCGAACTTTCCACCGCTTCAGCAAAGTGCTCAAAAACAAAGAGACAGCTCGAGCTAACTTTACACCGCTCATGCGGTAAATACAAGCATTCAGAAGTCTTGCGGAGTTACAGTGAAAAGACTAGGAGCCTCATTTCTACGTTCGAGCGACCACAAATACCGTTCGAGCGGTCATGCCTGCAACAAGCAAAATACTGGGAGCTTTGCATCACTATTCGAGCGACAGATTGACTGCTCGAACGGTTTCCTAGAACAGACTGTTACACAATTTGTGTTTGCGATATTGGAAATGGAAGTTGATTTCGCAGCTTCTTGGTCCACTTTGACAGAATTTCAGATTTTCCAAGTGCTTCAACCCAGAGAGGACCAGAGCGAACACGAAATCGAGATTTCTGTCTTTGCGAACCAAATGCGAATGAATAAATCGTCGATTCGCGAACTCAACTTTGATTTGAAAGAGAAAAACCAGTTTGCAATACAAGAAACAAGATCGGGATGGCTTCGGATCGGGACTAGCAAATCCATGTTAGTCCTTGATTGTGAAGTCAAATCTATGGCTTCGGATCAACTCGATCAAACTTGTGATGGCAACTTCTGGTGGGACGATCTAGGGTTCACACCCAAGAATTAGGGTTTAGATCCAAAACCAGGTATGTTCCTAATTTTTAATTGACGAACTGTATGTACAATTAGGAACAATTAAGTACAAGATCTATAGGTCTGATACCAAATAATGAAATCCAAATGCAAATGAAGATCAAATTGAGAGAGAGAAGACAAATACCCCAATTAGGGTTGAAACCCCCTAAGGGGTAGAAAGAGAAACTAAGCTCTACACGATCATAATGTATATTTTTATTCCAAAACTAAGTACAATATTTATATGTAGACTAAAATGCACTATCTAGTAACCTATAACTATCGTTATAGACCTCTTTAATATCTTTACAGGACATTTACATTATATAGTAATGATGTAACATCACCATTACTCTACCCTCCCCTCGAGGGTTGCCTCTCTGCTCCGCTCACCTCCATCCCTTCACCGATAGAAAAATGTTTTAAGCATTTGATTTACGTCAAGGAAGGAAATATGGAGTATGGAACCGCCGCTTTTGAGTGTAGCATGTGTTCAAACCTGAGAATGCCGATAATAGACAAGTCGAACCTGTCCCAAGCGAATATTGCTCTCATAAAGCTTTAAAAAAGGAATGGAAGGGCTTTTCTCTTAATGCATAGGCCCACCACGGTTGAGGTCTTATAGGCCTCTTTAATGTCCTTACAGGACAATTGACTGTATTGTAATCATGTAAATAATGATTACTCCTATATCCTTGATTCGTCTAAAAATGATATGATTAGTGAGGCATGCGATTGCATGCCTTACTTCCTTATTTCACTATTAGTGAATTAAGGTAAATCCCGCTAAATACTCTTATGAGGCAAGTGTTTTACACTTACTGATAATTTGGACGGAATGTCTAACGGTGCACATTAATTTACAAACTACAAGAAACGATGTATTTATTACTAAATAAGATGAGACAAACAACACATAAAATAGTAAAGTAGATTTTGTCTTTTTTTTTAGTATTGTTTTTACTAAAAAAAAACATAATAATAATTATGTTAATATGAGAAAATTCGTTGGATGGTTTTTTTTTTTCTTTTTAAAAAAAAAAAAAAACATAAATAGGTTTTTTGGTGTATTGGAAATTTTGAGGCCTCTGAGAATTTTTCCAAAATTTTGGGGCCTTTGCACAATTTTGAGTCCTAAAACACATGCTTTCAAACCCCATTTGCTAAGCACTAAGGGCTTTCAAGTTCTTTGAGCTAGTGTTCCCAAGCTTGAGATTATCATTGGCTCCTATCAGTTCCAGCTCCCTTTCTGCACATTTCTCTTCAAGTTCCTTTATTATTTCAGCTCTCTTCTCTGCTTCTTCTGAAAGAATGCACACTCTCTTTTTCAACTCATCACGGGCACTAAGAAAAAAGGTTCATTCATTCTCACAAGTGTTGAGTTTGTCAAACAGGGAGGCTTTGTCCATGATGAGGGTTCCCATTTTTGCTTGAACCCCATTGAGTTCTTTATTCAAGGAATCTTTTTTTTCCTCACATTTCTTTTTCTTTTTTCTTTTTTTTGATAAATTTTTCTTCCTCACATTTCTTCAGATTTGGAGTACAAAATTTTGCTTTGTGAGATTGCGGCATTCCTTGTACATCTTCTCGTAGGTTTCCTCAAAATCTTCTTCTTTACTATCAGAGGACTCATCATTAGAGTTTTTGCTAGGAAGATCACTGCTAGCAAGCAATGCCTTTTCATCGAGGTTGCATGAAATGCCATGAATGAGCTTGCCTCATCTTTCCTTTTAGTTGACTCGCTTTCATCATCCTAAGTAACAATGAGCACTTTCCTCCTGTTTTCTTAGAGGGATACTCGAGCAATATGACCAAGACCACCACATTCATAACATTTAACTCATTGGAATCTAGAATTAGACTTGTCAGATTTTACAAAATTTTTTAGTTTCTCATTCCCTTTTTCTTTAAAAGTTGAATCATTGAGATTTGACGTTTTCTTTTTCAAAATTTTTTTGTATTGTTTTGTGAACAATGCCAATATCTCGGATTCAAATTCATCACCGACATCAAATTTATTTACATCCTCATGAGAACTTTTGAAAGCTAAAGCATCTTTAAGTTTTTTCTTTGAGAGAAGATTTGTCTCATAGGTTTGTAAATTTCCAATCAATTGTTCCAGGTTTAGAGTGTCAATGTTTTGAGCTTCTTCTATTGTCGTAACTTTTGATTGATAGTGATTGGGAAGATAACTCAAAATTTTTGCAACAATCTTAGATTCAGGAATTTTCTCGCCCAAGGTAAAACTAGAATTGACAATATCACTTAGTTTGGCATAAAATTCATCAAAAGACTCATTATCTTTCATTATAAGAGTTTCAAAATTAGTGGTGAGTCTTTGAAGTTTTGATCATTTAACAGAATTTGTGCCTTCACGTATTGTCTCAAGGATATCCAGAGCATCTTTAGCTACTTCACATGTGCAAATTCTACGGAATTCCTCTGATGTGACAAAGCTAAAGAGAGCATTAATAGCCTTGCTATTCAAGTTAGAACTCGAGTAATCATTATTATCCCATTTGTCAACAAGTTTAGGAATAGAAACATCATCAATAGTGATCATAGGTTCGCTCCAACCATTCATGACAGATTGCCAAACTCTCTCATCGATTGACTTTAAATAAGCTCTCATACGAGCTTTCCAATAAGAGTAGTTTGTTCCGTCTAGTAAAGGAGGATATTTATTTTTGATTCCCCCTTGGTTTGAATCCATAGTTAATAAGCACAAAGATTAGATCACGCTACTATAGCTTTGTTGAAAAACAAAGGGCTAGCATCCCGTTCTTATACCATTTGAAAAATTATAGTCCCATGATCTTGTGATTATTGCTTTAAAAGATTCAAACCAACCGAGCTTAACAATAAACTAAAGAACAAGAAGCAAACACAGCACAAGATTTTTACGTGGAAAAACTACCGTTGGAATCCACCAACATGTGATTAAAAAGCCATGGGCCCTTGGCCACAATACCAATCCACTATGAAGAAGAGTAGTACAAGAGATTTCTTACACTGACCAATCCAGGCACACGTGCTCGCTCGAGACCTACAAGTAATTGACCTCTATATATCCTTCAATCTGTGGATATCCGCCTTCATTAGAGAGATGTCGAATCCACGATTCACTCACTCCTTAAGAACACTCACAAGTTATTTGGTGATTTGATTTAGACTTGATGATTTCATGAAAGAACAAATGAGAATGAATCATCAAGCAAACATGAGAGAAATATACAACGTAACCTCACTATAGCTCAGTCTCAAAAGACACGCTCAAAATACCGACTCAGGGGTTCAAAATACATAACCGAACAAGTCTGCTATTTATAGACAAGTGACCATCGGCGCGACTTGATGTTCACGAGGCGACTCTGTTGTTCGCGAGTGAGCATATGTTCGAGGGAGCGAGACTCCTTTGCGGGTTGCAGATCAAAAACTTCGAGCTGATTTCCTCCTGACTGGTCGCGACCTATTCACGGCCGCTATGAGCTTGATTGCGGCGCGATGATCATGACAGACAAAAGCTGCAATTTCTAACTTTTTGACCTTCTTCTCTCCATGTTTTGAGGCACGTTTTGCTTCATTTGTTGCTAGACCAATCACTCTTTTCACCATGCTTGTCAAAAAGTCTATGCATCCCACATGTTGATTAATCCAAGAAAAAAACCAATCCAAGAAAGATATAAACATGATATGAGCCATGCTTTGACAACATCTAGCGCAGGTAGCCTCATTTCTAGCTCAAGTTTCTACTCATGTAAACCATGCTTTTGCCACACTTACACAAAAAAACATACATTGATTATTCCAAGATAGATAATCAACAAACAATATTTTTTTGACAAAGAAAACAATGCACCCAGTCAACATTTATTAAACCAAGAAATATATTTCAAGAATATGTTTTGCAAGCATGTCATCAAAACGTATGGTACATCAATCTCATATAGATGATGTACCGATAATCAACAAGATCATATGTTTTGTGAAGAGAGGAAATTGCCAAACTCATAGGATAAGAATCTTAACACTCTTTGATGTCCTTACAGGACATTTACATTATATAGTAATGATGTAACATCATCATTACTCTACCCTCCCAGTTTGCCTCGCCTCTGCTCACCTCCTCCATCCCTTCACTGATAGAAAAATGTGTAAAGCATTTGATTTCTGTCAAGGAAAGGAAATAAGGAGTATGGAGCCACTATTTCTTTTGAGTGTAACATGTGTTAAGCGCAGAATGCCGGTAATAGACTGGTCAAACCTGCCCCAAGTGAATATTGCTCTTATGAAGCTTTAAAAAATGAGTGGGAAGGCTTTTCTATTAATGCATAGGTTTTTTGGTGTATTGAAAAATTTGAGGCCTTTGAGAATTTTCTCAAAATTTTGGGGCCTTTGCACAATCTTGTATTTGTATATGCAAATTGTTCAGTTACACGAAAGAAGCACTAGAGGTCAATGTGAAGCTTCTCGAGGCCAATCTTGAGTTTCTCACAGCTTGGAATTACATAAAATTTGCCATTGAACACATTCTCAGTCATTCTGAGACTGATACAGAGATTGATCCGGACTTCATTAAATCTATTTACAGTGAAGAACTGAGAGTTGTACGTTTGTTGGAACCACTCATATGAAAAAATATATCTATTTCTTTCTGTCCATGTATTTGATGCCATCTGGTTCTTTGAAAACGTAGGAAAAGAAAAAAATTCAAATGAACACAAGTCAATTGTGCCAAATAGGGCTATTTGGTTAAATTATGCTCAGGCAAAGTTTGTTTTGAAAGTTTAAAATTTTAAACCATGTGATTTTGAAATATTACGTTGCTTTCTTTTCTTTGGTTTTTTCAGCGGCCAATTGTAATTATGTTGTGTATTGTGTTTGGGTTCAATTTATTTTGAATTTTATGAAAGAACTCAATATATATGCAGACAGCGTGCATTGGCAAAGAATTATAGGTCTTATGGTGCCTGGTATCATCATAAATGGGTGCTAAGCAAGGGGCATTCATCTGTAGATGAGGAATTGCAGCTTCTGGCGGTGTTCCTGAAGAAAGATTCCAGGAATTTCCATGCATGGAATTACCGGAGGTGAAGATTTGGGTTTGATTTACTTTAATATATTGAAGGTCTGTATTTTCAAATGGTCTAATTTGGTCTTTATTTTCAGATTTGTGGCAGCATTTAAGAACGGATCGATGAAGAGGAACTACACTTCACAACTGATTTGATAAACGAAAACTTCAGTAACTATTCTTCTTGGCATAATTGTAGGTATGCTTGTATCTCAATGTTATTTTACCATTTGGATCATCATAATTAAAATGGACTAGTGGAGAAAAATGCTTTTTTATGCGATTGTTTGATTCTCAAATTTTTTTCCGTGCCTGTTGTTATTGTAGCATTACAATGAGATGTGCCAAAGTCATACTGTTTTATTTGGCTTCATGGTTCAGTTATAATTTGTTTTTCACAATGTTTATGATGTATCTTTGTCAAGTTATCACTGATAATTCTTTAATTGTATAATCCTTAGATTCTTTTGCAAAAATTGCTTTAGGAAAAATGTGTTGGAACTTTGAAATTAGTTCTAGCTTTGGTCCCGTTAGAAGCAGAATGTCTAGTGGTAGTATGCATTGTTATATAGAACATACAAAAAATTTTGTGGATTTTCTGCAACATAGGGTTTTTTTTTTTTTAATTTTTTTTGACGTTTTAGTTAAAGACAAAGTATTCAAATATCCACTTTAAAACATGTGACTTATTGTTTATGTAATAAAAACATTCAAAATAGGTAAGGCATGATAGACTGGGTATAAGTTATCTTGTAATGTGATGCAAGGTTGATAAGATATTGATGGCATGCAATGTTATATAACACATCCACTTTAAAACTTGTAACTTAACTTGTATTGATGGTATATTGTGATGCAAGGTTGCAAAATGCTGTCTCCTTTCATGCACCTCTTGGAACAGGGAAAAAATATTCGTTAGTTCTATTGCTTATATCAAAAGTTGATAAGCACTTCACTATTTAAATGGTCATTAGCCTAACAGATTCCAAAAAAGAAACAAATGGTGTTTATTTCAGATTAATCTTCAGTGGAAAGTGCCATTTGGTTAGAGAGGCCTTTTGAGGAAATGGAGATTAAGGATATAGTTTTTGAGTGTGAGAGGGACAAGGCTCTAGGTCCCGACGGGTTTTCATTGGCAATTTTTCAAGATTGTTGCGAGGTGGTAAAGGGGGATTTAGTGAAGGTTTTCATGGAATTTTATGAGTCAGGGGTGGTTAATTTATGTGCTAATGCCACATTTATTTGTTTGATTTCAAAGAGGGATGGAGCCATCCGAATTGGTGATTTTAGACCAATTAGTTTGGTAACATCACTCTACAAGATTTTGGGGAAGGTTTTGTCAAAAAAGTTGAGGGCTTCTTTAGGAGATACAATCTCTTCGACACAAGGGGCTTTCGTGCAGGGTAGACAGATTCTAGATGTGGTGCTGGTGGCGAATGAGGTGGTTGAGGAGTGTAGAAAGTCTGGAAAGAGAAGTCTTGGATTTAAGGTAGATTTTGAGAAAGCATATGATCATGTAGATTGGAATTTTTTGGATTTTGTGATGGCTAGGAAAGGGTATGGTGAGAGATGAAGGTCCTGGATAAGGGGATGTTTAGCATCTTGCAATATGTCGTAGATAGTCAATGGTAAACCGGGGCAGACTTTTAAGGCATCTCGAGGGTTGAGACATAGAGATCCTTTATCTCCTTTTCTCTTCATCATGGTAGCGGATGTGTTAGGGAGGATGGTGGATAGGGCTAAAGAGGTTGGTCTGTTTGAAGGCTTACAGGTTGGTAGAGATAAGATTAGTGTGACACATTTGCAGTTTGCGGATGACACTATTTTCTTCTCTGAAGGGGATGAGAGCCAAATGGTGAATCTTTTTTCGGTGGTTAGCAAGGTTTTAAAAAGCGGTCGCAACCGTTACGTAACGCCATTACGTAACTGTTGTGGTGGTTACCGCCACTATTCTGCTTTTTTCTGATGTGATTGAGATTCACAGTGTGTCGTAGCGGTCAGAACGGTCTTTATAATTATGTAACGACTGTTACACCGATTCGTAACGATTCGAGCTCTTCTCGAAAAAAAACACAAAAAAAAAGCTAAAAATGGGGGAAGAGGGATAGAGAGTAGAGGGAAGATAAAGAGAGAAGATGGAGGAGCAAGAGATAGAGAGAGAGAGAGAGAGAGATGTGGGAAGATGAAGAATATGTTATTGATTTGTTGAAGCTGTAAGACCTATGCTATTCTATTTAGCTGCTATCACTCAACCATTTGTTTGTGTGTGTCTATCTATATATTGTTTGAAAATAATAATAATAATAATAAGTGTGGTCATTATTTATTTGGCTTGGTTAAAATATGTATATATATATATATATTTAGGCTCTTATTTATTCTTACTTTTGTCATTATTTTTCTTATATATAATAGTTAGTAATTGATTGATTTTTTGTATAATATAAAGTCATTAATTATTAAAATAAAATGTAAAAAACTCAGTTTATAGTGATTTAAAAATATGAAATATATTGGATCATATCTAAAAATTTACAAAAATTGATCAATATTTATTTTAAACCCAATAAATATGATCATGGAAAAAAAAATATGCATATAGGTAAATTTTTTTCAAATTGTGCGAAAAATAAAAAAAATCTACGGTTCCGGTTACCGCAACCGTTACGCTACGGCCTTTACACCGCAAGAACCGCCATCGACAGATTCTGGCGACCATGCTACTTTTCAAAACCTTGGTGGTTAGGCTTTTTAGGGTGCTCTCTGGTCTCGGGGTAAATTTAGAGAAGAGTAGGGTTGCGGGAATTAATATTGATTCAAGTTTGATTCAGAGAGTGGCTGAGTTACTTGGGTGTGGTATGGAGACATTTTCGATGAAGTATTTGGGGCTTTCGCTGGGAGGTAACCCAAGGGGTGAACTGTTTTGGAATCCGGTTGTGGAAAAGATAGGCAAAAGGTTAGAAGGGTGGAGTAGGGCTTTACTATCCCGTGGGGGTAGGTACACTTTGGTTAAGACAGTGCTCAGTGGAATTCTAATTTATTTCATGTCTGTGTTTAAGGTTCCAGTCAAGGTAGCAAAATCTATTGAGAAATTAATGAGGAATTTTCTATGGGAAGGGAAAGATGAGGGTAGGAGGGATCATTTGGTGAATTGAGAAACGGTGTCCTTATCTAAGGAGAGAGGGGGTTTGGCCATTGGTAATATAGTGGCTAGAAACATGGCTCTGTTGGGCAAGTGGTTTTGGTGATTTCCCAATGAGTGTGGTTCATTATGGCATGCGGTTATCAAAAGTAAATATGAGATTCAGGTTAATGATAGGAACTCTCAGGTGGTCTCAAGGGGTAGCGGTCGTGCTCCTTGGAAGTCCATTTCTCAGATTTATCCAGTTTGGTCTCGACTCATTTCTATGAGGGTGGATAATGGGGAAATTGTTAAATTTTGGGAGGATGTTTGGGTGGGTTCGATGTCCTTGGCTGAGTCATATCCACTTCTGTATGGTGTTTCTCAATCTCATAATATTCTGGTGCGTCTGTGGCGGGTTCTTTGGTGGTTCCTTTATCTTGGAATTTTAATTTCCATCGGAATCTTCATGACAGGGAAGTTCCGGAATTGATTTCTCTTTTGTCAAGGCTCGAAATTATTTCTCTGTCTCCAATGTTGAAGGATAGGTTAATTTGGAATATTCATTTGTCGGAGTCTTTTACTTGTAAGTCCTTTCTTGATAAAATCATTGATAATTCTCATGTCCCTCAGTTTCCATTTCATAACAAGATTTGGAAGGCGTGTGCTCCTCTCAAGGTGAAAGTGTTCATGTAGATTTTGGTTCATGGGGGCACTTTGACCAATGATTCATTGCAAAAGAGGAGACCTTCGCGGTATCTTAATCCTCAATGGTGCATCATGTGTTGTAGAAGTGGAGAATCTTTGGATCATCTCTTTTTGCATTGCTCGGTGGCTAGGTGTTTATGGCTCAGGGTGTTTGGTTTGGGTAGTGTGATGTGGGTGGCCCCAAAAGGATGTGCTCAAATGTTATTATTTGATTTTCAAGTTTTTGGAAGATCAAAGAGAGCTAAAGTACTGTGGAGTCGTGCAGTTTTGCAATTTCTGGGTTGTTTGGTTGGAGAAATGCTCGGATTTTCGAAGGAGTGGCAGGGATATAGATTACTTATGGGATAGGGTGAGATACTTGGCGTCTTTTTGGGCCTCGGCGAAATCTCGAGATTCAAGGATTTCGCTTTTTGCTTGTTTGATTGGGTGTCGTTTGTTCTATGTAGAAGTTTTGAGTTTGGTGTTTTTGTTTTTTGTATTTTCTTTTCTTATTTTTGGTTTTCCATTTCTGCTATAAGAGGATATCTTATCCTCTTTTTCTTGGCCTTGAGCCTTAATAAATCTTTGTTTGTTCTTGATCAAAAAAAAAATCTTCAACGGCATTTTTCTGTTTGTATCTTTATTTAGCGACTTTCTATGTGTGTAATCTGGCATAAGATGTTATATAAAATTGTAGCTTGATTAACCTTCAACTTTCCTTTGGAGTTAAATGATCAATTCTTATGCACATTAACATTACAAAGGAAAGCGCATGATGAACACCTGCTACCTTTTGATATTCTATCTATTCTAGCACGATTAGAAAATTAAGTTTGCTGTCCAATTGTGCCGTTTGTTTTTCTTTTTCAACCTACACAAACATGCCTGTTGCTTTGAGTGCATGTTTTACCTTGTGATGTCTCTGTCTGTTTTATTCTAGTTTACCTTACCATAAATGTTCTGCAGTGTAATTCTGTCTCATTTACTGGAGAAAAGGGCTCAAGGATCTTTCTCAAAGGAGAAAGTTCTGACAGAGGAGTATGACTTTGTACACCAAGCTCTTTTTACTGACCCGGATGATCAAAGTGGATGGCTTTATCATCTTTGGCTTCTTGAGCAAACTATTAAAGTGGAGAATCCTCTGTTGGTTTCTACCTGGTCACCTCATGGTTCTAATCTTAATGTATGAGCAGATGGTTTCCTGGATACTCGTGCTTCGTCTCCTGTCATAGGTTTCCATCTTAATAGTGGGATAATTCCACTCATTCTTTATTTTAATGAAGCAGTTGAAGGTATGAGCTCATCTACAATAACTGTGCAATCTGTACATAACACAAACAAAGATTTAATTTGGTCACCACTTTCAACAAACAACTCTGGGAGTTCCCAAGCTTGGGTAACACATTTAACTTTTCACAAGGAGAATCTCCATTCTTTACAAACTCATCCAGTAAAGGTCAGCCTTGGACATTCTCAGGGAATCATGTCTCTGAGTGGATTTCACCATAGCCATCCTACTCATTTTGAATTTACAGTTTTAATACAACCTCATGGTTCGCAACATCTTTGAAATGAAAAGTGCAGAGATGATTTCATGGGAAGATGAAATTTTCATCTTGGTGAAACACATCTTACGGAACCAACCCAAATTAAAATTTTCGATCAAGCGAGGAATAGTGAGGTGAATGAGTCAATGACTTCTAAGTGGAGCTGAGACTATACTTAATGAGATAGCTCTTTTCGAGGAATTGTTGTCGAGATAAACTAGTATGTGGAATTCATTCATGAGTGGCTTTGCGACATCAAAGCGACTTTATTGTTTGTCCAATGTCCTCTTATTTTCTTCCATTGGTTATTGTAGTAAAATTTGAAAGCTTATGCTTGCAAGATTGTTATTGCACATGATGCGATGATGTCATATGATAAAACTCCAGAGACATGCAAGATGGCCCATTCGAAGAAGTAAAGAATTAATAGTGATCTTATGACATTGGACCCGCCATTCTCAATACTACAAGAATGAATACTGACTTAGTGTTAAAGCGGTGAATATCTCTTCTCTTCTATATTCTTGTGTAACAGTCTGTTTAGGTTCATTTTTTATTGTTGTCTTTGGATGTATGAGTAATATCTCTTTAATGTTTCATGTTCTCCTTGAGAGCTAGAGCTTTGAACCATTGCATTTAGGAGTAAGAACAACTGATCTGAGTTGAGTAGCAAACAATATATTGCATGTTTGTGCTTAACTTAGCAGGTAAGGAGCGTGCTTGTGCTGGTTCTAGTTCGGTTGAATTTGTCTGTTATTGTTTGAGCTCGGTTTGACCAAAA
Organism: Camellia lanceoleosa; assembly: GCA_025200525.1. Lineage (NCBI taxonomy): Eukaryota > Viridiplantae > Streptophyta > Magnoliopsida > Ericales > Theaceae > Camellia > Camellia lanceoleosa. The sequence continues at coordinate 39,878,924 of CM045769.1, forward strand.
CAGACAAGCTACTCCAGTTTGTCTCTGCTCGTTTTGTGAATACCATCGGATATTATTTCCTGGTGGTTTTAATATCCTCTTGATGTATTGATTACTTGATTGGCCAGACAGATATCTTGTATGAAATTATGCCTAAAAGCTCATTATATAAAGTCATAGATAGGCTTAAAATATATTAGTAAAACAACACCTAAAATGAAAACATCTGTTTCTTACTTAACAAGCCAGTGGCAAAGTCCCATGGAACAGTCTTCTTCAATTGTCCCTATACAAAGGCATCTTGTCACAACCTCAACCCACACACCCTCTTAGGCTAAAGTCACCTGCAACTTGGATCATATCATTCCTACATATTGCTATGTAAATTGGTCTATGTTACACATGGCAGGTTGATAAGCCTTTCATCTAACTCGACACGTGAGGTTGTCACCATTCATCATGCTTGCATCAAATTAAAAATCTGATGATAGCTCTTGAATGCCCTCATATTAAAGAATCTTGTTTGCTTTGCATAACATAGAGTTTTTTTTTCACATAAGCGAAAAAATTGCTCAACTCTCTTCTTTAGCTTTCACTCATTTTGCTTGAAACTAGGTCAAATGACCCTATTTAGCAAAAGTCCAAGTAGTTGTACTTGTATTGTAGCCCTATATAAACATGCTTTTTTTTACACTCATTTTTTTAAGAAGATGGGCATGCTTCTTCAATAAGTTCATCTAGATTTTTAAATAGTTAAACTTAGTTCAACTATCTAGTGGCTGATCTGTTCATATAGTGGGTTTATTATTATTTTTATTGAGATTAGTCTAACTAACTATATAGTTATGTTCATTGGAATTATGAATGTCTTGTGTACGAATCTTTGATAGTTCTTTTCAACACATACCTAGAGAGATCTCTAGTCAATAATATTAGTAAGAGTTGGTGTTAAAGATTTGCCTTGAACCTTTGATATAGATTCTTGATTTTTCTATAACACTGATTCTTATATTTTGTGCTTCGCGGTGACCTCCAGTCTGGAATCTTTCTGAGGCATTCTTTGTCATTACAGGGACTCGGCATCATCAGGCACCAATAATTATATCTGTTTACGACTCAGTAATCTTTCATTGTCACGTATTGGGTCTATTGAAAAATAACTGTGGGTACAAATGTTAGACCTCAGCCACAACCAAGTTAGCTCAATTGAAGGTAAACTACAATTAATTCTTTAAAATTTTCATTGTCACTTGAATTTGTTTTTGTGGTTTTGATTTTCAATTCATTGTATTTCTATATCTATCTATCTATCTATCTGTCTGTCCATCTATATGTGTGTATTATATCTTCATATATACAATATTATACATGAACACATTTGTACAACATTAGTTTATTGCATGGCCATCTTTATTTTATAAAATGGTGCCAGTCAAAGTCTTGATAGTTTCATGGTGCATTTTGATGGTTAAAAGGCATTTCTAATGATTATTTAAATGAAATGGCCATCTTTATTTTGTAAAATGGTGCCAGTCAAATTCTTGATAGTTTCATGGTGCATTTTGAAGCTTAAAAGGCATTTCTAATGATTATTTAAATGAAAGTAACTGAGCGCTTTCTTATCGGTCTTTATGACAGGATTGCAGGCTATGCAGCTTCTTTCTTGCTTGAACCTTAGTAACAACAAAATGGGTAGTTTTTCTGCCCTGGAGCCTTAAAACTGCTAAAGTCATTGAAAGTGTTGGATATGTCATACAACGAAATCGGTGCACATGCTGTCGACAAGAGAAGGTACTCGTGCTCTTCTCCCCTCTCCCATATAGTAGGAAGTGATTGGAATTTTGGTGAATTTGTAATTAGTGGTGTCAATGTGACAAATTACTGGGAAGCATTTGCAATTTTTAAAGACTCGAAGTTGACACAATTAGACATTATTGGGAATGTTGTTGCTGAAGAAGAGTTTAAGTTGTTTCCGGTTAAGATATTACCTGCGCTTAATTGGCTCAATGGTGTATAACTGCATTGATTCTACATTCCTTATCCCGTTTCTCATATGGTTAAGTTGTAGCTTGTTCTCATATAATTTACCAAAGAACAGTTGCTATTTTATAATTTTAACCCCAACTATTTTGCCATATGGTGTTTTGGTAATTCTATAAAATTTTCAATTGATCTCTATTTTCCCCGTTTAATTATTCTTGGTTTCATATTAAATCAGTGAAATATTTAGCTGGAATATTAATAGAAAAACAAGGAGGAAAAAGAAGAAGAATATGCTTATAGTTTTTACAGATTTGGAAAAAAAAAAAAAAAAAACAAACAAACAAACAAACAAACTTAAGATGGGGTGTGCTTAGAGATATAATATGGTGGGTGTTAGAGAAAAAAATATTGATAAAGAGGTTATATTAATGCGCTGAAGGGCATATATAATGGAATTGTGACTACAATTAATTCACTTGCAAGAGAAACAAATGAAGTTCTAATTACTTGAAGATTACACCGAGTAGGGATGTAATCGGTTCGGTACGGTAGGGTATTTAGGTAAAAAATTACACGGAATTGACAATGTCGGTTTTATTATTTTGAACACCGATACAGACCGCTTCTCACATCAAATCGTACCGAACCGAACCAATTGAAACGGTTCGGTTTGGTGCTGTTTAATCGATTCAGAATTTTTCAAACTTGAGCCATTTTTAAATATAATCATTAATCTATATAAAAATATTAAATTAGTTATTTGTCTACCATTTCAAATATATCAAATCCATCCATTTAATACATACTTTTTAATTTCTAAATTAACAAAAATAAAAACAAAAAAAAAGTTTAAAAATACTATTACCAAACGCGTTTGTAGTTTAATACAAAATTACTAAATGAGTTTGTAGTTTATGTTTTTCTAAAAATAAACAAAAACCAGTTTAAAAAATTTTTTAAATATAAAAAAGAGTGAGAAATGGCAAGTGGTGACAAGTGGCAGCGGAAGACGGTGGTGGAAAGTGGTGACGGCGGGTGGTGGGTAGCAGGTGGCGGTGGGTGGTGGTGGTGGTGGTGGGTGGTGAGTGGGTGGTGGTGGAGTGGTGGTGGTGTGGTGGTGGTGGTGGCAGATGGCGGGTGGTGGTGGTGGGTAGGTGGCGGTGGTGGTGGGTGGGTGGGTGGTGTGGTGGGTGGTTGGTGGTAGCAGTGGGTAGTGGTGGTGGCAGGTGGGTGGCGGATGGCGGGTGGTGGTGGGTAGTGGCGGGTGGTGGTGGTGGTGGTGGGTGGGTAGTGGTGGCGGTGAGTGGCGTGGGGGTGATGGTAGTGGTGGTGGTGGGTGGTGGTGGCGTGGGTGACAAGTGGCTGGTGGTGGTGGGTGGCTAGTGGTGGTGGCAGGTGGGTGGTGAGTGGTGGAGGCAAGTAGGTGGCGGTGGTGGTGGGTGGCTAGTGGTGGCGGTGGTGGATGGTGGTGGCGGTGGTGAGTGGTGGTGGTGGGTGGTGGTGGGTGGTGGCGGTGGGTGGTAGTGGTGGTGGTGGTGGGTGGTGGTGGTGGGGGGTGGTGGGTGGTGAGTGGTGGTGGCAGGTGGTGGTGGGGGATGGGTAGTGTGGCGGAAAATGGTGGCGGGTGGTGGCTAGTGTTGGGTGGTAAAAAAAAAAAAAAACTCAAAATTCAAAACGGAAACACATTTTTTGGCCAAATTTATAAACTGAGACCATTGATTTATAAATTAAAAATTTTACCAAATAAATTTTTATTTGAGTTTTTAAAATTTTTATAAATATAAACAGAAAACTGAAAACGTAAGTGTTACCAAACGGCACCTAAGGTTTCAAGAATAATGAGTTATAGTTAAGATTATATATAATAAGAGTTTACAAACTTAGGTTAATTAATTAGATATTATATATATATATATATATTATAAATACAATATATGTTGAAACGGTCGGTTTCGGTTTAGATCGGTGCACAAGGTGCTTAAACCGATACCGAACCGAAAACCGAAAAAATTCAAATTAAAAAACCGCACAGACCAATTCTTGTTAAAAAACAGACAAAATATAGTCGGTTTGGTCCGATTCAATCGGGTTGGTCGATTTTTTCGGTTTTTCTTATATTCCTAACACCGAGAGTTAGCCTCGAGTCCGTACCTATTTGCCTTAATTATAGATGAATTGGTTAGACATATTTTAGATGATGTCTTATGATTTATGCTACTTACAGATGTTATTATCATAGTGGATGAAATTAAAAGAGGAATTAACAAATTAGAAATTTAGATAGAATAGAAGCACTTGAGTTGTTAAAAAAATATTTTAAATAATACTGAAATTGTACACATGGAATATTACTTCAATAACAGTACAAATAGAAATAACAGACAAGTTGAGGTTGAAAAGCAGGAGTTACCAAAGGGTGAGCAATTTCATTATGTAGGTTCGATCTGGTTTGGGGTGTTTTAAAAAAGTGCACTTTTTATCTTTTTAGATTAAAAAAGTTCAGAAAAAAATATGGAGGTTTGAGTTAATTTTTTGACTTTTTATGAAAAAATGTGTATTAAAAAATTGTATAAAAAAAGTGTGTAGGAGATGATTAGAGAGGGGTGGGCCCCAACCGTACAACCGGCATGAGTGAATTGGAGTTAGAAATTATTGGCTAATTTTTGTACAAAGCACTGGACGGTTTTGTTTGGCCCGTGGGGGTAATCACGGGTCCCATTTTAATAATCTGAACCGTTCAATGTGTGTAACTCGTCGAACACTATGTACCTATAAAAAATCACGTTAATCGGATATCGATAGCTATCTGATCAGATTTATTTATTTTTCAATCATTAATTATAACACCATCCATTTGTTGTACATAACTGTTTTGATCATATAGTTATCGATATCTGATCAATGTGATTTTTTGCAGACATATAGTACTCAACGATTTCTACACATTGAACGGTTTAGATTATCAAAACGGGACCCGTGATGGCCCCCATGGGACGAACAACGATGTGTGTAAAAACCACACCCAATCATTTCTTTTTTCTCCTTTGCCAATGCACACACGCACTGGACGGTGTGTACTTTTTTTGAAGAAAATTAATTTTTTAATTTTTTTTTGGTGAATAGTGATATCTTTTTGGATTTTGGAGTAACTTTTTGACTTTTTGACTTATTTAGGCTAAGCCAAACCAGCCTCAAAATGGATTGAGGTTGAAGATGACGCTACCCGTAGAATCAAAGTAGGCTCAAATAATGCTATCTCCATTTGAAGCAACCCTCTCCATACATGTCCAGGTTTCTTTAGTGAACTGGATAAAAGTAATTGTGGTCCGAAATGTTGGGCTGTTGCAATTGTGTTAGTTCAATAGCGATCGATGACAGCATTTTGGCTTGAATGAACTTTACAAAGAGATTAAACAAATCAAAATCAAGAGTACATTGAAGAAACTGATCGAGTCAACGAAACCCAAGATAGCACGGATGTAGTCGAATGTGCAGGCTGCAGTGGCCTCTAGTATCTAAACCGTAAACATTTGGGAATGGAGAAATGGAGAACTTTGATAGTCAAAGTGATGAAGCCATCATGAATCCTCCTGCCACAATGCTGTATGATTGATCTGTTACTGTACATTTGGATTTCAAATTGTCGATTAGGAGAAGATTAAAAATCATAAGATTGAAAACTAAAATGAGACAGAAGACATGAGAATTATCACTTTTTATTTATTTATTGTGTTTCATTTTTTATTTTTGTTTTCTGGGAAACACAGGGTTAATTTTATAGAAATGAGTCAAAAAGTAGATACGAAATATTTAGATAAATATGAAAAGTGAAACAAATTCAAACTCACCAAATTTATTCTTAAAGTGATGTGAGTTTTCTTTCCTCCAAATTCCTTGGACACATTCAAAAATAAGCCAAGATAGACACTAAAAAGTATTCCTAGGAGGGCACAAAGGTGCACAGCCCTGCTCATCTTCATAACCTTTGACACTTAAGTATTGAACTCTCCCATTTTGTTCTCTTTTAGGCTCTTTTTGGAGTAACTAGTTCAACCTTGCTGGATCAACTTATATTTTTATCATATACAGCAGGTATATATTTATAGGTGTCCTAAGTCAACCTTAGAATTCTTGCTCAACACTCACAATTTCTTAAGGTTAGGTATTTGCCTTGCTTTAGAATGGTATTAGACAATTGGGCAAATTAGATGGTAGTTTTTGTATTTTGGTCATTGTGAAATTGTAGTCCTATTTTCAATTGGCTCGATTTTGACTCTGAATTTATGACTCTGTCTCAATTTGGTCCAATTGATTTGAACTCTTAACATTTTTTTTTGTAGAAAATATGCACTTAAAGTGTTATTTGTCATATTTTTAAGGGTAAAATTATAAACTTACTAAATTGACACAAAATTTAAAATGAATGGTCAAAATTGAGTCAATTGAAAGCGTAGGAACCAAAATGACACAAGAAATAAAATATAGGGATTACTGGTGTAATTTGCCCTAAACAATAAGCCAATTAACCAAGCATTACAACAAAACCAATAAACTAAGTTTATGTAGGCCTATTGTAAAATAATCTAAGCTTATTTCAACTTAATTCAGGCTAGATTTTAAAAAGCTTGTTAGGCCATCTTTGCCCTTAAATTTTTACTCACATTTAAGAAAAATTATTCATCCACATAATTCCCCCCCCCCCCCAAAAAAAAATAAAATAAAATAAAAAATGATGTGACATGCAAAATTTGAAAGGTAGACTTACATTTAAATATTTTTTCAAAACTCTCTTTACATGCATTTTGTTTTGCCATCTCGTTAGAGGGATTGTGAGGAAGAGAAATAGTGTGGATGTAGCACTGTTGCAAATTTAATTAAAAATCTAAGTTTGATTTGATATGACATTCCAATGGATAAACTTAGGTTTGAACGTAAATTTGAGTAAAACTTAAGTAATGGCAGAGTGAAAAATTTGAAAATTACAAAATGATCTTGAAAAAATTTGAGTATATATTTAAGTCTCTTTAATTTGGGTTAAAAAATGGGTAAAACCCAATTTCATATAAATTTGAGTAATGATTGGAGAGGTGTTTTGAAAGATTTTGTTCAAATTTAAATTTGATAAACCTTGCTTGGCAATTTATCAAAAAAAATAAACCTTGTTTGGCATTAGACTAATATAGTTAAAAAGTTATTATAAATTGTCACATCATTTTTTTACTTTTTATAAAAAATTAAAAAATTAATTAAAATAACCATGTCTCGAACCATAGGGGTTGAAAATGTTCTTAGATGGTGGTTTTCAACTTTTGCTTGTGTGGGAAGATTTTTTAATTGAAAATTTACTTAATTATGGTTCCTATATGAACAGTTCCCCCCACTTATTTCTCTCCTACTCGCGAATCTCTATGACTAATAAGGACAAAAAAGATAATTACACAATGGGGGTGATGGAACCAACTTAACCAATGCAATCATGAAAGCTACATTGACCCACTCTTCGAGTAAGTAAATCTCAAATTCTCAAAATGGTCTATAAATCACATGTATCGATTAAGTCTGAGAAATACTAGTAAGAGTCAATCTCAATATGTTAGGATTTACAATTCATTCTTAGGATCTATCCTTTTTGCCACTAGGCAAAATCATTCATTTACATGATCACATTTTTTACCATCTCATTTGTCACAATTGCCTTGAAATTGTCACTAGTGATGGAACCAACTTAATCAATGCAATCGTGACCCTGAGATGATAAACTAAATATCATTAAAAAAAATAAATGTAGTATTATTGGCCATTCATTAATCATATAGATAAAAAAATAATAATTATTATATCTTTATATTGAAATGTATGTTCTATTATTAATTATTTTTATGTTTACGTATTATTTGTATTAGTTTCGTTCCCCCTCCTTCCTAACTAGATCATAATATTTATCTCAAACTTCTAAAATTTCTAGTGACAAACGGAACTTGCCTTTTTTTTATTGGACAAATTACATTAGTGGTTTCTAAAATTTTCACATTGAATCAATTCCATAATGTCTTAGCAAAACACCATTGACAAAAAGACTTTTTTCAAAGTAAAATAAGAAAATTTACAAACAATTCCATAAAGAACTTATAGTTAGGAGCTAATCATCGGCTTTTGCATCTGCATATATGGAAATTTATGATATTTTGGTTACATTGACAGTTTTATTGCTTTGGCCTTTGACAGTTTTATTGCTTTGGCCTTTGTTAGTGTGTGGCATTCACCCAAAAAAGATATATATATATATATATATTTTAAATTTTTAGTAATTTTTTTCTTTTTAAATTATGTCCATTTTTTTTTACGTTTTAGGTTTGTCTTGTGTAGACAAATCTAAAAAAAATAAAAATAATAAAAAAATCCTAAAGACAAAAAAAGTTAAAAAAAAATAAAAAGTCAATTGTTTTTATTTTTATTTTTTTTATAATCCTTTTCGGACTTTTTTTTCAAAATTTTCAAATTATTTTTTCTAATTTCTCTAGTTGAGTAGAATTCAAGAGTGTAACACTTTTCAATTTAAAAAAAAAAAAATCATTAAAGATGAAAAAAAATCAACAAAAAGTTATTAAAAAAGCCAACCTCAAACATTTGTAAATTGGTTAAAACTCAATTGACACAAATAGATAGAGAATAAAACACACACACATCTTTGGCAAGGATTAATCATTAACAAATTAAACAAAAAGTAGTGCAAGTTGAGAAACATACTTGTATATTACCGATGTTACGTCTTCTCCAAAATCATTAAAAGCTTTGACGCAAGTAAAGATTACTACAATGTGAAGAAAAACATGAATAGTTGAACCTATATGTGAATTTGACTGTGGCACAATAGCTCTCTGTTTTGATAAGGTTTTTGTTGGGGATACCATTACTATATGTATATCATTGTTGGAGCATTTTGCTCAATTCTCAAAATTAAAACTGGAATCCATGGCCTCAATTGGCAAAAATCATAGAATTCACCAATAAAAGGAGAATACTTACATATGCAAAACACAGTCTATAACATATTCTGGACAATATGATAGTTCACAAGTCATTTATTTAAGGAAAGACTTACTTTCGAATATTTTACAAAAGACACAATCATCAAACCCCATCAACATATATACTAGAACTATAGAATTATTCAAACTTATTTCTTTCCAACAACTCAAGAAAATCCATAACATGATCTCAATCTTTGCTTCCTCTGAGGGTCCTTTCTCGGATTTGAATATAAGACCCTTCAATGACAAAAGCATATAACAAGCATATTAGTGGATGGTAACATGGTTTCTCTGAAATAATGCAACAAATGACTTCGAAAAATATTTGAGAAATGTATTTGCATTATTTGAACTATATAGCAACAAACTTGCATTTGTTTCAATGTTTTTAAGCATGTGACAAAGAATTTTGGCGCTTTTGGTAAAGAAATTTGGTGGAATTTAATCTGTACTTTGCTATATGATCTTGAATGTAAGACATGTTTTGATGATAATCTGGAAATATCACTACCTCCACTTCAAAATATGAATGGTTATTCTTCAAGTTGTGATGATGTTCCAAAAATCATTAACATGAATAGAATTGTTATGTTAATGATGGTAAGGAATTGAAAAAAATTTGAAAGATTCATGCAAGATAAAACATGGGTTATGAAGATGTTGATTTGATGCACACATCGCAATCAAGACTAGATACAGAGGTAATATAGTTACATGAGAGAGAGAGAGACGAACCAATTGGGTGATAAATTCATCCTCCAAATTTGCCTTTGTTGAACATCCTCCTTAGTAGCGAGCTTGATTGCTATGTTTATTGATATCCAATTGTAGTTGTTTTCAATGAACTGGAAGTATGCATACCTCCAAGACTTCTTGAAATTCAAAGTGCCATAGACCCCCAAGAACCCAACCAGGAACAGGTCCAATGCCAGTGTAGAACCACAAAAAATCAGTTTCATCTGCAACGTTACTCTCATCAACATGTTTGTGATCACCATCAGATGATTTATCATCGAGGCAGCTGTTTAGTGGTGCACCACAAAGGCTATCATCATTGCCTATATAAATGGAAGGATCGTCGAGAGTTTGAAGTTGATTTCCCGTTGGTATTCGCCCTGATAAATTATTGAATGACATGTTCAAATAACTTAGGTAGTGTAAACTGGACAGACTTGGAGGAATAGGGCCACAAAGTTTGTTTCGAGACAAATCAAGAGATTCCAATTGTGTCAAATTGCCAATATTATTAGGGATCCTTCCTTTTAGATGATTTCTAGATAAATTCAAGTTCAGCAACCCAGAAAGATCCATGAACTCTTTTGGAATCTCTCCAACAATGCCATTGTTCGAAAGGTCCATGGAGACGAGAAATTTGAGTGTCTTGGTGTATTCCAGTTCTCTTCCTTTCATTGAATTCAAACCGTTCTCTTCATAATAATGATCCAGTATTGTTCCAGTTGGACCACTATCTGGTGCAACCATGCCAGTGAAGTTGCCAAAACAACGAGGGATATTTCCCGTTATGTTATTTTGTGCCAAGTTCAACAATTGCAAATTTTGGAGATGACAGAGTTGCGGAGGAATATCACCATAGAAATTATTTGATTGAAGATTGAGAAATTTAAGATCAGTTAGGTTATATCCAATCCATGGAGGGATATTATTAGTGAACATATTTTCACCTAGATCAATGGTGAGAAGCAATGTCAAATTCTGAAAGGACAAAGGAAGCTTCCCATGAAACTTATTGTTACGCAAGTGCAAGGAATTGAGAGATTGTAGGGAACCCAATGAACTTGGAATTTCACCATATAGACTATTATTCGTCAAATCTAGCACGAACAAGTCATCCAACTGCCCCAAGCAAGGAGGAATTTTTCCTGATAACTGATTGTTTGAGAAATCAATAACAGCTATATTCTTTACCTTGCACAAAGACACTGGAATGACACCAGTCAAATGGTTATTTGAGAGATCTAACAAATAAACATGTGAAGGAAGCGGTGTTAGTGGGCCCTCAAATTTGTTAGAACTCAAATGTAACCATTTATCACGAGCACCATATCTATATTTACATTTTTGAAATGTTGGCAGCTTTCCTTTGATCTGATTGTTGGAAAGATCCAATTCTATAATGCCACAATAAATACTCTCAAACCAATCAGGAATGACATCTGAGATGCCTGCATTAGGCATGTATAAGTCGCTAACATTTTTTTTGTGTTTCAAGCCATTGAGGAAATTGGGGTCCTACTTTGATGGATGACAATTCTATGAATTGGAGTTGAAAGGGAGGAACCCATTGGGAGGTCACATTCAAAACTAATGAATTTGAATCCAAGAGCAATTCATTTAAACTCTTGAGTTTGGCAAAGTGAAGTTCAGATACGGTGCCAACAAATAAATTGTTTGACAAATCTAGAGATTCTAGTTTTGAAAGTTGTCCAAGACAAATTGGAATGCTCCCATTCAATTGATTGTCTCTAATATCTAACTCTCTCAAATATGATAGTCTTCCGAGTGATGATGGCAGCGGACCATAAAATGAATTCGTATTAATAATAAGCCTCTCTAGTTTCTTAAACTCTCCCAAATGGTTTGGCAGACCACCATTCAACTTATTGAAAGAAAGATACAAATCTTCCAAACTATTATGGATGCAACCAAATGGACTTCCAACAGAAGTTGAAAGCTTTCCAGTGAATTTGTTTTCGGACAAATCCAATACACGCAAGTTGCAGAGGTTCCTCATGGAGTTTGGTATTTCATATGCAAATGCATTCGAATTGAGGTGAAGCTCTGTAAGTTGTGTCATATTTCCTATCTCACTTGGAATTGGACCCTCAAACTGATTCTGAGATAGGTCAAGCTCTTTAAGTTGTGTCATATTTCCCATCTCACTTGGAATTGGACCTTGAAGTTGATTGTAATTCAACCTGAGGATGGAAAGAGAAGCAAGATTCCCAAGGCAATGGGGGATTGCACCTCTATGGCTAGTATCACTAAGATCTATATGGACAAGACTGCTCAGGTTACACAAAGAATACAACATTGAATCATTCAAGTTGTTACTTGAAAGGTCAAGGACTGTGAGAGAGGCCAACCTTCCAAGTGTATCAGGAATTGGACCACGTAAATCATTATTGCTAAGGTTGAGATACTGCAACCTTGAAAGATTTCCCAGATGAGGAGGAATCGTTTCATCCGAAATTGACGAAGAGAGGTCAAGGTATCTCAAGCTTTTCAAAGAACCTAAGGAATTAGAAATTTGCATATTGTTCATGCTCAAGTCTAGGTAATGCAAATGATTCAAATCGAGTAAGGAAGGACTTACCTGACCACTCAATTCGTTCATTTTGAAAATTGGATCAAAGTAGGCAGTGGAGGGTCCATTCGTTGCAGGAATTGGATTACGCAGATCAAGCTTCACGACATGGCCTGTTTTATTGCTACAGCCAACTCCCTTCCACGTACAGCAGTCCTTTCCAACCCACGAGGATAAACGGTTTGCTTCATCTGTGAGATTCCCTTTGATTTTCATAAGAGCTTCTCGCTCACTCGCTATGCAACTCACATTTGAATTTGCACTGCTACAAATGAACTCAAGTCTTTCAATGAAAAAAAGAGCAAATAACATTACAAGAGCACTAGAGGTTGTGCCCATAGCTTTTGAGTGTGGAATGTAATACTTTGATGCCAGTGTTGAAAGACTAGAGTTTTATAGACTGTATAAGAAGACTTGATTGCTTTGGAAAGTCTCAAGTCATGAGCACCTAGTTATAATTATTATTATTATTATAATATAATGTATATAATTAAAAATTATTAAAATTTGTAAATAAGAATACATTTATGTCCAGGTCAAGTCATCAGTTGTCTGCCATTCCGTGTTCTTCTTGGGGTAGAAAAACAAGGCCATTTCGTCTTTTGGGTGTAGAAACTCTTGCCTTTAGTCTTTGGTGTGTCAGGTTCATATTGGACAAAGAGCAAGTTGGTGGGATTGTTAAGATATGGATACAATGCTTTGTATATTTTGTAAAATCGTTATGAATTTTTATATTAATACAAATTATTATAATTATGCTAGAGCATTCACACTAAATTTTTCAAATTTTTAATCAAATTAAAATTATTTTGTTATTTTAGCTAGTCACATCTTAGCATCTACTGCATCAAACTCTCTATATTAACTTATTCTTATTAAAATATTATTTTTTTATTGTGTTTGTTAATCTTTCTTTTTTTATTAAATTGATAAGTTACCACCCAAACAATTCTTAAAAAATGCAATAAATAAATAAAAATAAAAATTTGCTGTTGATTGGCTGACCGGCCAGATGTCCGGCTAGACTTCCAAGCGGACATCCGATAACACTCATCTAGTGATGAACAGTACCTCGCTTGTTGTAGCGAAATACTATAGCAAACATAAATTTTGACGAGTTCCAAACGAGTTTGATAGAGTTGATTTTTTTGAAGTTTATTAACTAAAAAATAATTTTTAAGAGCTTGATGAGGATGCTCTTACGAATAGATGCCCCCATAAAAGAAGTCGTAGTTACAAATTATTATGGTTTTATAACAAACTAATATGATAATGTTATGAATATTAAAATATTACATACTATGATGGTGAAAAAGTTACTTACCTATTGTGATTTTGTTAGCAATTATTGTAGCAAAAATGATTTGTCCCCCTAATTTTCTTCCCCCTAATCCCCCTAATTTCTATTTTTGGAAACTGTTTTCTTTTTCTTCTTTTTGTTTTCTTTTTTTCTTTTTTTTTTTTTTTTTTTACTTAAAATGGCAAAGCAGGATTTGGGGCCCCCATTCTCAATCGTTATTGTAGTGTAGTTTAGAAAAGACCTCCTGTATGCATTTTAAGAGTGTACCATAGTTATGCTTCTATTTTCTAAAAAAAAACATCAAAGTATTTTCATCTTTTATTTATTAGTATATGATAATTTCAAAATTTTGTGTACATATCTATAATGAATTGTGTGATATTATTTCTCATTTGCATTTTTCTAGAGGTAAATTATTAAAATTTAAGTTCATGAAATACAATTTTGTAATTATTTTTAGCTTTCTTTTAATAGTGATTTGTTTATTTTAGTCATCTAAATGAGACCTGATCCAACTTCTTAGACTTATTTAATACTTTACTTTTGACTCCTCTAATAGTGTAATCCTCACTTTGCCTCTAATTGTAAAAAAGAGCAAATAGCATTACAAGAGCAGTAGAGGTTGTGCCCACAGCTTGAGTGTGGAATGTAATTTGATGCTAGTATTGAAAGATTAGGGCCTTGTTTGGTTTGGTTTTGAGAAATAAATTTTGGAAAAAAAATTTCTAAAATTTTGTTTGGTTTAGTACTTTTGGAAAAAAAATATTTCAAAATCACTTTTTCTCTCTCATCTCTCATTCTCAATCACTTTTTCTCTCACACATATTTACTTAATTACAACAAAATATCAAATCATCCCAAACTCTCATACTCTAAAACTATTTCCAAAATATACAACCAAATAAACCAAAAAAATTTCTAAATTCTTTTCTCAAATTTTTTTTTTTTTTTGAAAATTTATCTCCCAAAACCAAACCAAACAAGACCTAGAGTTTTATAAACTGTATAAGAAGACAAGGGCCTTGTTTAGTTTGGTTTTGAGAAACAAATCTTGGAGAAAATTTCCTAAAATTTTGTTTGGTTTAGTGATTTTAGAAAAAAATTTCCAAAATCATTTTCTGTCTCTTACATATCAGTCAATTACTTTTTCTCTCTCTTCTCTCTTTCTCAATCATTTTTTCCTTCACACAGATCTACTCAACTACAACAAAATATCAAATCATCCCAAACTCTGATACTCCAAAACTATTTTCAAAATATAAAACCAAATAAATCAAAAAAAATTTTAAACTCTTTCTCTAATTTTTTTTCTTCTAAATTCACTCCCAAAATCAAACCAAACAAAACTAGATAGTTTTGAAAAGTCTCAAGTCACGAGCACCTAGTTATAATAATTATTATTATAATATAATGTATATAATTAAAAATTATTAAAATATGTAAATAAGAATATATTTATGTCGAAGTCAAGTCATCATCCCCTCTTCTTGGGGGTTGAAACTCTTGCCTCTAGTCTTTGGTGTGTCAGGTTCATATTAGAGAACGAGCAATGATAGAATTACCAAATAATTTCTCAAAGAAATTACCAAATGTTCACATAAGGTGTGAGATAGGGATACAAAAAAACATACATTTATATCAGTCACATATTGCACAAGTTTGTACAAGTGTTTTTTGTAAGTAAATTTAATGGTGTTAGTGTTACAAATTAATCTAAAATTATGTGAGGAGTATATGATTATTTTAAAAAGAAATAGTTAGAGTGAGTCAAACAAGAATGAGGTAAAATATTATATATAAATAGCCTTTATTTTAGTGGAGTTTTAGGGGGTTCTGGCTTGCTAAGTTCGTGAGATTGCTAAGAGATGGGTATAATATTTTGTATATTTTGTTGAATCGTTATGAGTTTTTATCGTGTTAATACAAATTATTATAATTATGTTATGAAGGAATGCCCCATAAAAAAAGTTTTACTTACAAATTATTATGGTTATATAATAACAAACTAATATGAAAAAATTATTTAACTATTGTGATTTTGTTACCAATCATTATAGTGTAGTTTTGAAAAGGCATACTGTATGTATTTTTAAGAGTGTCCCATAGTTATGCTCGTTTTATTTCCTGAAAAAAAACCCACCAAAGTATTTTCATATTTCATTTATTATTATATGATAATTTCAAATTTGTGTACGCATTTATAATTCATTACCATTAATTTACTAGATAAATTGTGTGATATTATTTCTCATTTGTATTTTTCTAGTGGTAAATTATTGAAACTTAAGTTCATGAAATACATTTTTTTAAAATTATTTTTAGCTTTCTTTTAATAGTGATTTGTTCATTTTAATTGTCTAAATTAGACTTGATTTAACTTCTTAGATTTATTTAATACTTTACTTTTGACTCATCTGGTGTAATTCTGACTCTGTCCCTAATTTAATGGTTCATCCTGGGCGTAGAAAAACTTAGCAACGGCTTAACTTGTGCATTGCAATTTTAAACATCAACTTCATGAAACTGTATAAGGTGCCGTTTGGGAAGCCAAAAAGTCAGGTTTTTTGGCTATTTTAGTCACAAAAGACAAAATAGGCTTTTTTAGCCACAAAAAACAAAACATCACATCCAACCCATAATCATTACACTCCTCTCTCACAAAAAAGTCAAAAAAGCCAAAAAGCCAAAAAGTCCTTCCCAAACCAAACTTTTAAGCCTAAAAAATAGCCAAAAAAGCTAAAAAGTCAAAAAGCCAACCCACTTCCCAAACGGAGGCTAAGATGACTTGATGGCTTCAAAAAGTTGAAGTCATGAACACCTAGTTTATTAATGGGTCAGTTTTGTGTTCCGTGGTTGTTTTAATAATATAAATTGTTCACTTTATTAGGTTTGTGTCCCGTGCATGTTGACATTACTAAATAATTTTATTACACCTCCTTTAAAATTTTGTTCAATTACATAAACAAAATACAATTCATATTTTTCTTTGTTATAGTTGCAGTTATGGTTGATTAGTGTTTGGGAAGTTTGTGGGTTGGGTTTTTTGATTTTTATATTAAAAGCAATTTTTGCAAAACCAAAAAAATAAATCCAAACAAAATATCATATTTAACCCCATAATCATTTCACTTTTTCTCTCACAAATATCACATCCAATCACAAAAAAATCCAACTATCTTCCCAAACACCAAATTTTTTTTATCCAATAATATCCTACAACTAAAAAAACCTACATAAAAACCCACTTTCCAAACACCGACAATGTATGTCTCCTTTATCCAAAATCCCAATAGGAATTATATATATATATATATATATTATTTCTTTGCAATCGGACACAATTTTAAAAGGTAAACTAAAAATATAAATTAAATTATTTAATAATATTAGCATTTTTTGTTATTTTTTATAATAAACAAACAGAAAAAAGAATTCATAATGAAAAACTAATTATAAAGGACAAATAAATAATTAAATAAATAAAACAAAAATGTAGAAAACCATAACATTTCGGTCAGATTGAAAACAAAAAGAAGAAAAAAGATTGGGAGCTCTAAATTAAGAGCTCTAATAACTCTAATTAGTGTGTGGATACCATATGAGGTGATATTTTGGCTTTAGTTTCTTTTTTCTTTTTTTTATTTTTATTTTTATTTTTCACATCATTGGTGCCAAATTAGAGGATGTATCATATTTGCAAAATAAAAATATGAAATAATTGTACTTGAAACTTACGATACAAAAATGTTTAAGAGCTTTAAATCAAGAGTTCTAAGGAAGCTCTAATAGATGGTTCTCATCCATTAATGTGATATTTTGGCCTTTATTTATTTATTTATTTTCACTACCAGCTTTAACTACCGCTTGCAATAAATCATACAGATTGCTCTCCCTGACCAATGTTTATTAGAGATGTTGGGATCTGGGATCCCACCCAATACCTTGTAGAAATTATACCAAGCAGAAAAACACACCCACGCTCAAGGAGACACCATATTTAACGTGGTTCGGCCTCAATGCCTACGTCCACGGGAGAGTAGCTGATTATCACTATAACAATGGAGATATTACAGAAAGATTACAATAGAAGATGAGCTCACACTCTCCTCTCTCACCCACTCACCCGTCTCCCTCCCTCACACCGAGGGAGACGGTCTCTCCGCCTCACATCTCTCACTCTCTTTGGCTTGCTCTGTCTTTGTTTCTCTCTCTTTGTCTGCTCTCACCCTCTTTATTTATACACATGAAGATGGAGCAATGGTGGAGAGTCATAGCTGGCCTTGCACATGGCCAGCTATTCATTCATATGGCCAACTCATATTTTGTGACTTTGTAGGTTGGCCAATGTTGCAGCACATAGAGAAGAATATCACCCCTCACATGGGGTGATATCTAACAAATCACCCCTTCAACCTATGTGAGGTGATCCACTGCACATACTGCTGTTTAATCTTGTCACACCCAAATTTGGCATAGTCACTTCTCCTCTCGAGATGTTTGCACCTCCTAAAGCTAGAATGTCGCTAGAGATATAAGAGGAGGAGAATCCTACATCCTCAACTCAATTCACACCACTCTCTGATTTGGAGAGAGCCTCTGCTTCTATCTCCCACAGATCTCTTCCACACTTCCTGTCTCGGATGTCTTCACTTGCTATGTTTGAACTTGCGTAACCAAGATATCCGACATCCCTTAATTGGATGTCCTGCACCCCCTGCTGGGATGCCCTTGACTATCATGCATTACCTCGCAAGACCAGTCATTGGAGCAATAGAAAATTCGTTGTTTATCCCATCAACGTCCTCTGTCTTCTTTGCTCGGAGCTTTTCCTCTGAACTATCAACCTTTGCCTTCGCGCCGAACAACCTCCTAACGTTTCCACATCGCTTGTTGTTTGTGCTTTGCGATTCTTGATTTCTCATCCGATAGATTGATGGTTGACAATAGCTCTATCTATCAAGGCATCGTCAGCTATGCAATTCCTTGCATAGTGCTCGCACCCATGGCTTCTGGTCTCCCTGCGTCGAGCTCACCTAAGAGATTCATATCAATATCCTCCGCTGCCATGGAACTCAAGAAACCACCATAGAGAAAAAAAGACTTGCCACTCCTTGGCGCACACTCTTGTGTCTTATCTGTCTCAATTTCTCTATTTGGAAGTTCCTGTGAACTTTCAATAACCATTCTTGCACACTCCTCTTGCGCCTCTGTACGACACTCTTGTGTACCATTGCACTGTTGCACGTCTGCATTTGTGCTTCTGCGCTTAGTATGCTCCTCTGCAACTATTGTTCTACAAGTCCACATACCACCAGTACCTACTGGTTTTACAGTAGCTCCAACAGCCACAACATTTCCCTGAGTCTGTACTTGTTGCCAAATCATCTATCCGTCGATGAATGGTCTTCTCTTCTGATTGAACCAGATTCTCCGATGACATCAACAACCAGGAAAGTTCCTAGGAAAGACTGGTGGGGTCACAACTGGTCTCACTTAAGAACCAGTCTCCTTAGATAGTGTCTTTTTGATAGAACTTTCCTAGACATTGTTGATCTTGAGATAATCATGTGCAATTCTCCTAATTGCCCTCTGACCAATCCTGATCTCCCTTGATTTGCCATTTGATCAAGCCTGATCTCCTTTGATCTTCAATAATCTATCTTGATCTGTATCTGGTTGTCCAATCTGGTCAGAATCTGCCCATTCTAACCTCTTCAGTGAATCTGCAGCGTTCCATAATATTCAGCAACCTTCATTCGAGTATTGAAGATGACAAACTCCTATGTTTTGACAATCTTTCCAAACCGTTTAGAATTTCACTATTCTGTCCTCGCGGTTGCGTTCGGAGCGGTCCGTTTAGCTAGGACCAACCTTCGCTGCACTTCCGGCGACCTCACTGAAAATAATCCTCGAAAGTTGGGCCACACCACAATTTTTTGAAAATTCTGAGCCAAATTGCAATTTTTAGAAGTCCAGGGAATATTCCGTGTACCAACAGAATATTCCGTCCACTGCACCTGATGACGTCTGTCCCTTTAATTTGCCTTCTTTTTGCAGAAACTCCGATTCCAAAATTTGATCGTACGGATGTGTCCGGAATACTCCAAATAGTTGGAAAGCACTATTGGATTGCCAAAAACGAACTCCGAATGGCTTAGATCTAGCCAAAAAATTTTGTACACCTCAGATCTGCGGTTGCACCATACCCGCAGCACACTGGATCATTCATTCCTGCGGCTGCATCTTAGCCGCGTTGCACTGGATCCTTCCTCAGAATGCTGACATGGTAGATAACTGTGCTGGTACATGGCGATCACTTGCGGACGTGGCGACACGGCAAGTGATCGCCACGCGTCTGCCACGTGTCTTGACCTGGCGCCACGTGGCTCGGCGTAGATCTTGCCGGCGGCCATGTGGATGACGTGGCTGGTGACGTGACAACGGCGATGTCGCCGGCCGCGCCAGCGTCTCGTCTTCCTCTCTACAGCGTGTCGAGGCGGGCCTACGCGTCGGTTTACTGCATAGCGTGTGGAGGTGCGTCACGAGACTAGGCCTCACGCGCCTTCTTAGTGGCGGCGTGGCGTCCAAGCTCCTCTGGGGTTTTGCTTTGCATTTATGGACTCCTCTCGTCGAGACCTAGCTCCTGGTATGCTCAAAATCGAAAATCACACTGTTTTTGTTAAAGCGCTTCTGGCGAGGCTCGATACCAATTGTTGGGATGCGGGATCATGAAGACCTTGTAGAAATTATATCAAGCGAAAAACACACCCGCTCAAGGAGACACCATATTTAACATGGCTTGGCCTAAATGCCTACGTCCCACGGAGAGTAGCAGTTATCACTATAACAAAGAGATATTCTGAAAGATTAAAATAGAAGAGGAGCTCACACTCTCCTCTCTCACCCACTCACCCGTCTCCCTCGCTCACACCGAGGGAGACGGTCTCTCCGCCTCACATCTCTCACTTTCTTTGGCTTGCTCTGTCTCTCTCTCTCTCTCTGTCTGCTCTCACTTTCTCCATTTATACACTTGAAGATGGAGCAATGGTGGAGAGTCATAACTGGCCTTGCACATGGCCAGCTATTCATTCACATGGCCAACTCATGTTTTGTGACTTTGTAAGTTGGCCAATGTTGCAGCACATGGAGAAGAATATCACCCCTCACATGGCTTGATATATATCAAGAGACGCCTCATAGGGTGGTCATATTTGGTCTCTTACTCACTCAGTTGGACTGCCATGTTGAATACGCGTGGAGCTTGGACAACGTTAAATGTATTGTCTTTGCAATGTTAGATATCGTGGAACTTGGATTGCATTAAATTTGTTGTCTTGCAATGTTAGATATGCATGGAGCGTGGACTGCATTAAATTTATTATCTTGCAATGTTAAATGGAACTTGATGCGTTAAATTTATTGTCTCGCAATGTTAAAAAGCGTGGACTTGGTGCGTTAAATTTATTGCGATGGTGATGCATAATATATTGTAGTGGTGATCGTTAAATTTAAATTTGTAAATAAGAATACATTTATGTCCATCAAGTCAAGTCATCGGTTATACGCCATTAGTGTTCTCCTTGGGGTAGAAAAACAAGGCCATCCCGTCTTCTTGGGGTAGAAACTCTTGTCTTTAGTCTTTGTTGTGTCAGGTTCATATTGGGCAAAGAGCAAGTTGGTGGGATTGTTAAGACACGGATACAATATTTTGTATATTTTGTAAAGTTGTTATGAATTTTATAGTGTTAATACAAATTATTATAATTATGTTATCCACACTAAAATTTTTCAATTTTTTAATTAAATTAAAGTTATTTTGTAATTTTAGCTAGTTACCTCTTAACACTTACTGTATCAAACTCTCTATTCTAACTTATTCTTATTAAAATATTATTTTTTTATTGTATTTGTTAGTCTTTCTTTTTTTATTAAATTAATAAGTTCTGATCAAACAATTCTTAAAAATGCAAAAAAAAAAAAAAATTATTATTGATGGGTTAACGGCGGATATCCGGACTTGGGCAGACATCGATAAAACTCATCTAGCGATGAGCATTACCTCGCTTGTTGTGGCGAGATACTATAGCAAACATAAATTTTGACGAGCTCCAAACGAGTTTAATAGAGTTGATTTTTTTGAAGTTTATTAGTTAAAAAATGATTTTGAAGAGCTTGATGAGAATGCTCTTACAAATGGATGTCCCCATAAAAGAAGTCGGAGTTACAAATTAGGACAAATTACATATACCTCCCTCGAGATTTAGCTAAATTACAAATACCTCTTGAGGTTTCGGAAATTACAAATACTCCCCTGAGGTTTATATTTTCACAACAAATTGCCCCTTGAGGTTTAATTTTCATAACAATTTGCCCCCTAATTTGTTAGGTAAATATAACCTTTAGGGGATATCTGTAATTTCTCAAACCTCAGGGAGGTATCTGTAATTTTGCTAAATCTCGAGGGGGGAATATGTAATTTGCCCTACAAATTATTATGGTTTTATAACAAACTAATATGATAATGTTATGAATATTAAAATATTACATACTATGATGGTGAAAAAGTTACTTAACTATTGTGATTTTGTTACCAATTATTGTAGTGTAGTTTTGAAAAGAAATACTGTATGCATTTTTAAGAGTATACCATAGATATGCTCTTTTTAGTATTTTCATCTTTCATTTATTAGTATATGTTAATTTCAAAATTTTGTGTACGTATCTATAATGAATTGTGTGATATTATTTTTCATTTGCATTTTTCTAGTGGTAAATTATTAAAATTTAAGTTCATGAAATACAATTTTGTAATTATTTTTAGATTTCTTTTAATAGTGATTTGTTTATTTTAATTGTCTAAAGTAGACTTGATCTAACTTCTTAGACTTATTTAATACTTTACTTTTGACTCTTGCAATTGTTGAACAATCTTCCTTTGTAATTAATTAATTCAGTTTGTGTACTTAACAACAAACAAAATTTAAAAGAAATAAAGGAAAGGAGAGAATTTGTTTGATTACAAAAATCAAACTCGAAATAAAAATAAATAAATAAAAACAGATTTTATTTTGTTACAAAAACAAAATTAAAATCTGATTAAACAAACAAATAAAACAGAATAATAAATTAAACAACTTACTTGATTAATTTCTTTGAATAATTATTTGATCAAGTCCAGTATTTGACACTGTGTCCTTAAGACAAATTCGTCCTCTCCACGGTGCTTTCAGAATTTGGGCCTCTATCTCCCAAGATAAAATGATCTACTACAAACAATAGCAGTATTACAAATTGTTTGTCTAATGAACACACTAAGTGTTATACTCTCTCACAGAAGAAAATAATGCAACAATATGAAAAGAATATTTGCAGAATTATGAAGGACGAAATTAGAGTTACAAAATCCAAATGAGGGCTGTCCTATTTATAGATGTATTGGTGGTTCTGATTTAGAATTGAGCAATTATGAAACACATTGGTTTTGAATTCAAACAGATTTGAATCTATTGGGTTCATAATTTAAGCAGATAAAAAGCGGAAGGGCCTGTTTGGATGTACAGTAAACCAGACGATTTATTTCCGTTTAATTTGAAAATAGGAAGGGCCCTATTTGGATGTCTGATAAAACCAAATCGGTTTATTTACGGTTTAATTGGAAACCGGAAAGGGCCCTGTTTGGATGTACAGTAAAACCAAATCAGTTTATTTTGACCCAAAAAGATTAATATTGGGCCGAACAAGCCCAACCTAACCACGCACCAGCGCCCAAGCCCAGACGGACGGACGGCGGTGGAGTGCGCGCGTGGTGATTTTTGGGTCCAATGGGTCTAGCCCATTTTGCCCATAACCTCTCTCTCTAAAACACTTGGGTGCCCCTTGGGGCTCACCCCAAGTACCAAACCCATGCCATATAACCCCATGCAAAACTTCACACCAAATCAATGTGGGACAAGCCTTATTCAAACCTTTAAGGATTTTCCACAAAACTCTATTTCCATGGAGCATACTTTGGCTTCAATTTTCCATTCACTTTCGAATGGTTTTGAGCAACCAAATATACCACGTGAATCCTGCGGCATAGAGCAGCGTTACCACTTTGACCAGCGTAAATCAGCATACGGGGCCCACCTAAAAATAGACCAAACTTAGGAAAAAATTTTGGTTTTACCCAAAATTTTATAACTATTTCAACAATCCCTCACATGAATGGAATTTGATGACAAGAAATGCAACAATATCAGACTTTATCAAAAGAGTACAAGTCGAAAATATCTTGCATCGGGATAGGTAACTTCGGCCTTGAACCTTCCTAGTGATAACCTATCGGACTTCTTGGCTAACCAATGGGCCGATGTCTTGAATTGTTCACGTTTGTGTAAATCAAGACAGCAATTTCACACAAAATATCTTCTAACACAATCGTGGTTCTTACTATTATGTTCATTTTGGCCTTGAACGGGTCTGGTTTTCATGAGTATTTCTAGAGAATTTAGCCTTTTTCATTCTCATAGAACCGGCCCCAGTTCGACACTCATATAGGTGATTCTTATTGTGAATGTCTCTTTATACTCGTCTTGATTTTATGCCTCAATCAAGATATAAGTAATCATTAAAAGGAAAGCTTATCCTTATACCTCTGCATACAACAAATGTTACAGATATCATTCTCACCATAGGAATGGGTAAGGAATTTTAATCCCTTGGTGATTTACGCGAGCCATACATAACTTAGTTGTCCTTTGAACTTAGTTCTTGGGATCTCGATCATATAAGTAGGGTTACCATTATGGCGACTCTTATATAATAGGCTTTAATCCCATCGCCGATGAACTATACACTAGCTCTTTTGTCAAACCTTTTGTTAACGGATCCACAATATTCTCTTTAAATTTTATATAATCTATTGAGATTATTCCATTTGACAATAATTGCCTTACGGTATTATGTCGACAGACGAATATGTCGTGACTTACCGTTATACATATGATTCTATGCCTATTGCAGATTGACTATTACAATGAATGCAAATAGTGGCACAAGTTTTAACCACATTGGAATGTCTTCTAAGAAGTGACGAAGCCATTCTGCTTCTTTTCCTGCTTTGTCTAAAGCAATGAACTCGAATTCTATTGTGGATCGTGCAATACATATTTGTTTTGTGGATTTCCAAGAAACATCAGCGCCTTCCAGAGTAAAGACATATCTACTTGTGGATTTTGAATCTTTAGTATCAATATCAATTGGCATCACAATAACCTTCAAATCTTCTTTGGATATCGAGTAAAGTTCAAACCATGATCACGGGTGAATCTTAGATATCTAAGAACCGAATGATAAACTTTCAATGGTCTTCTCGGGGTTACTAGTGTACCTACTCAATTTCTTGATAGCATAAGCTATATTAGGACGAGTACAATTCATTAGGTACATTAGGCTTCCAATGATTTGAGAGTATTTTAACTGAGACACTGCATCACCTTTATTTTTCGATAAATAAAGACTGATGTCTACAGGTGTTCTAGCTAAAGTCATATCATCCTTGATAAATTTATCAAGAATTTTCTGAATATAGTGAGATTGAGATAACGCATATCTATCAGATGTTTTAATAATTTTCATTCATAATATAACATCTGCGACCCCCATATCTTTCATATCAAATCTTTTGTTAAGCATTTGCTTAGTTGATTTGATCATGTTTTGACTGCTTCCTATGATAAGCATGTCATCTACATAAAGACAAACTATGACATATCCTTGGTCAGTGTTTTTAACATAGACGCATTTGTCACATTTGTTTATCTTAAACCCATTAGTAAGCATTGCATGATCAAATTTTTCATGCCATTGCTTAGGTACTTGTTTTAATCCATAAAGGGATTTTACAAGTCGATAAGCTTTCTCTTCTTGCCCTGATACTACAAACCCTTCGGGTTGCTCCATATAGATCTCTTCATTTAGATCACCATTTAAGAAAGTTGTTTTAATATTCATTTGATGTATTTCTAAATTAAACAACGCTGCTATAGAAATAAGCATGCGAATGGATGTCATTCTTATTCTGAGGAATGTGTCAAAATAGTCTAGACCTTCTTTTTATGTAACCTTTAACTACAAGTCTTGCTTTATACTTGTCAATTGAACCATCTGCTTTCATTTTTCTCTTGAATATTCATTTATATCCAAGAGGTTTAGAACTTAGGTGGAAGATCCACCAATTCCCAAGTATGATTTTGTATAATGGATTCAATTACATTATTGTCAGCCTCTTTCCACAAAGGTGCTTCAGGACCTGTCATTGCTTTAAAGCTTTGAGGTTTATTTTCTAACAGGTATGTCAGAAAATCTGGACCAAAGGATTTTGATGTTCTCGTTCTCTTACTTCGTCTTGGTTAATTATCAGTTAAATCCTGTTGGTCGAGACCATTACTAGTCTCTTGTGTTTGATTGTCATTAGTCTCTTGACTTTGTGTACAATCATAAGTTCTTTTCTGTGAACTTAATTCCTATTCTTTCTTGTAAGGAAAGACATGTTCAAAAAATACAGCATTCCTTGACTCTATAATAGTGTTCACATTTATATCAGGTATTTGATTTATAAATTGAAACCGATATGCACTACTATTACGAGCATAACCAATAAACACACAATCTCTGTTTTGGTCCAATCTTAGTCTTTTAGGAGCAGGAACTTCATTTTTGCCAAACACCCCACACTTTTAAGTATTTGTAGGAAGGCGGTCGACCTTTGCACAATTCATAAGGAGTGCTGTTGGTTTTCTTGTGGGTATTCTATTAAGAACATAATTAGCAGACAATATTGCTTCCCCCCACAAGTTCTGTGGTAAGCCTGAACTTAGTAACATGACATTCATCATTTCTTTGAGGGTTCTATTCTTCCTTTCAGCAATTCCATTTTGCTGTGGTGAATAAGAACATAGTTTGGTGAATAATGTCACGTTGTGCACAAAATTCATTTAATGGTGCATCATATTCACCACCCTATCACTTCTAATATAAACCAAAATATAACATCCAACACATATTGTCTATGACGTGCTTGATTCCATAAAATTCAAATCATGATTCATAAATTTCAAATGAAAAAACCAAAATAATTATGATTACACAAATTAGAATTAATGTTTTGACAAAATTATATCCTCATAAAAAATTTTGCCTAAAAATCAAACAAGTCAAACAACCCATTTTATTGTAAGAGATACAATTAAATAATTGTGACAAAAGAAAATTATATTATCTCATCTAATTCAAGAGATACATTCCCATATTAATATTATGGTTTATGGTTTTACAAATTCTACTACATAAGTAAAATAAAAATTAACGACATCTCATGTCACAAGATCAAAACAAACTAATAATCAACATAAAAGATTTCTTAAAATTATTTCCAATTAAATGGAACTATTTAAATCATCATGTATACATTTCTATGGTGTTTAAATACCCATTCAAAAATTAATTGGAAAAACTCAAATTAATTCGCTTATGTACAAGGTCAACATATCAATTTATCATTCTAAATCACATGAAATTAAAATTTTTTTCCTTAAAAAAAATAAACCGAAGTTGATATCAATACATGCATATCAAAGCATCAACTAAAATAATGATTTAACCAAATAAATTAATCATGCATGATCCCATAACTTACATCATGAAATAAAAAAGATTCTCAACTCATAAATAAAATCCAGCAGCGTTTTGAATTTTAAACTCCAAACATGACAAAACAAACCTTCATTTAATCAGTTTGATTTGTACAAAAATAAACTAAATATATACACATTAAAATGTTCTTGTGAATATATATATATATATATATATTTCTCGACTCATGTGCAGAAACTATTCATTATTATAGATCCACACACAGAAATTAAAAATGATTCAAAAAACCAATAAAGAAAATAAACTTGCCACAAAAGTTTTTTCGTAATAAAAATGAAATTAGTTTGTAAAACTAATATTTTTCTCCAGAAACAAATTCTTCCATGTATAATCACGATGAACTATGATAAAGTCAAAAGAATTAACACCTTTTCACAAAGGGTTCAAAATTAAGTGGTCTTCCAAACGAAACCGTAAGTCACGTATAAAATTTACAGATTGTGACCGAAACACAAAGTTAAATAATAGATTAACAAAATTAATTTTCTAGTTACTAAAACCAAAAAATAAATTATAATACAAAATAATTTTATTTTTATTGTTACTAAAACTAGAAAATAATATAATTTTATTTTCCTTATTACTAAAACTAGAAAATAAAATACCACAAAAATATCTGATTACAAAAATCAGAAAATCACACCACAAATTAATTTTCTAGTTACCAAAACCAAAAAATAAATTAAAACACAAAATAATTTTCTAGTTACCAAAACCAGAA
Organism: Camellia lanceoleosa; assembly: GCA_025200525.1. Lineage (NCBI taxonomy): Eukaryota > Viridiplantae > Streptophyta > Magnoliopsida > Ericales > Theaceae > Camellia > Camellia lanceoleosa. The sequence continues at coordinate 39,906,958 of CM045769.1, forward strand.
AATAAATGATAATACAAAATAATTTTATTTTCCTTGTTACTAAAACTAGAAAAATAAAATATCAAAATAATTTTCTGTAACACCAAATAATATTCTGCAATTGTTAATGACACGGTATATTACTACTAGTTGTCAAGAAAATAAGCATTATATTACTACTATCATCAAATAGTTTATAAATACTATTTGTATTTTCTAACGAATATTACTTTGAAAACATAGAAAATTAAATACAATGAAGACACTAAAAGAATGCGTCTTAAGATTGTTGGACAATCTTCATGTAATTAATTAATTAGGTTTGTGTACTTAACAACAAAGCGAATTTAAAAGAAATAAAAGAAATGAGAGAATTTGTTTAATTACAAAAATCAAACTCAAAATAAAAATAAATAAAAAAGATTTTATTTTGTTACAAAAACAAAATTAAAATGCGATTAAACAAACAAATAAAAGCAGAATAATAAACAACTTACTTGATTAATTTCTTTGAATAATTATCGATCAAGTCCAGTGTTTGACATGTGTCCTTAAGGCGATTCGTCCTCTCCACGGTGCTTCGAGAATTTGGGCGTCTATCTCCCGGGATAAAATGATCTACTACAAACAATAGCGATTACAAATTGTTTGCCTAACGAACCACTAAGTGTTTATACTCTCTCCGAGAAGAAAATAATGCGACAATATGAAAAGAATATTTGCGAGAATTATGAAGGGAAATTAGAGTTACAAAATTCAAATGAGGTTGTCCCATTTATAAATGGATTGGTGGGCATGATTTAGAATTGAACAGGTATGAAACCTGTTGGTTTTGAATTCAAACAGATTTGAATCTGTTGGGTTCATAATCTGTTGGTATGCCCCAAGGGGTACCCAAGGGTTCATAATTTGAATCTGTTGGATGTACAGTAAAACTAGACTAGTTTATTTCCGATTTAATTTGAAACGCCCGACCAGACGGACGGCAGCGACGGCGTGCATGGTGATTTTTGGGTCCAATGAGTCTAGCCCATTTTGCCCATAACATCTCCCTCTAAAACACTTGGGTACCCCTTGGGCACACCCAAGTACCAAACCCATGCCTTATAAACCCATTCAAAACTTTCTACCAAATTAATGTGGGACAAGCCTTATTCAAACCTTTAAGGATTTTTCATCAAAACTCCATTTCCATGGAGCATACTTTAGCTTCAATTTCCCATTCACTCGGTAATGGTTTTTGAGCAACCAAATATACTCGTGAATTACAATTTGCATAGAAACGCGTTACCACTTTGACCCGCGTAAATTGACGCACGGGGCTCACCTAAAAAATAGACCAAACTTAGGAAAAAATTTTGATTTTATCCAAAATTTTATAACTATTTCCAACAGTAATAGAATAATCCTGACTTTGCTAATTGTAAAAAAGAGCAAATAACATCACAAGAGCACTAGAGGTTGTGCCCATAGCTTGAGTGTGGAATGTAATTTGATGCTAGTGTAGAAAGATTAGGGCTTTGTTTGGTTTGATTTGGTTTTGAGAAAAAAATTTTGAAAAAAATTTCTAAAATTTTGTTTGGTTTAGTACTTTTGGAAAACAAAAAATTCAAAATCACTTTTTATCTCCTACACATCAATTAATCACTTTTTCTCTCATCTCTCATTCTCAATTACTTTTTCTTTCACACACATCTACTCAATTACAATAAAATATCAAATCATTTTAAACTCTCATACTCTAAAACTATTTTCAAAATATACAACCAAACAAACCAAAAAAAATTTCTAAACTCTTTCCTCAAAATTTTTTTTTTTTGAAAATTTATCTCCCAAACCAAACCAAACAAAGCCTCGAGTTTTATAAACTGTATAAGAAGACTAGGGCCTTGTTTGGTTTGGTTTCAATTTCTAAATTTTGTAGAAAATTTTTTAATATTTTGTTTGGTTTAGTGATTTTATAAAAAAATTCCCAAAATCACTTTCTATCTCCTACACATCAATCAATCACTTTTTCTCTGTCTTCTCTCTTTCTCTGTCATTTTTTTCTCACACAGATCACTTAATTAAAATAAAATATCAAATTATTCCAAACTCTTGTACTCTGAAATTATTTCTAAAATATACAATAAACAAATAAAAAAAAATTCTAAACTCTTTCTCTAATTTTTTTTTTTTTAAATTTCTCTACCAAAATCATATCAAACAAGGTTAGATAGTTTTGAAAAGCCTCAAGTCACGCACCTAGTTATAATAATTATTATTATTATAATATAATGTATATAATTAAAAATTATTAAAATATGTAAATAAGAATATATTTTTTGTCCAAGTAAAGTCATCATTCTGTCTTCTTAGGGGTAGAAACTCTACTCTCTAGTCTTTGGTGTGTCAGTTGATATTAGACAAAGAGCAAGTTGGTGGGATTGTTAAGATATGGGTATATATTTTGTATATTTTGTAAAAGTTGTTATGAGTTTTTATAGTTTTAATACAAATTATTATAATTATATTACAAATGAATGCCTCATAAAAAGAAATTTTAGAGCCAAGTTTGACATCTATTAATATAAAAAGTCAAAAAGTCACTATTTTATTTAAATCACATCATTTTATTTAAATTACATCACCTCTCTAACACATTACATCAAACTCAACCCAAACTCAATCCATATAAGCCAATAAGTCCAAAAAGTACACTTTTTAGAACATCCCAAACTAACCCTTAGTTACAAATTATTATGGTTATATAATAAACTAATATGATAATGTTATGAATATTAAATATTACATATTATTATGATGAAAAAAGTTACTTAACTATTGTGATTTTGTTACCAATCATTGTAATGTAATTTTGAGAAGACATATTGTATGCATTTTTAAAAGTGTACCATAGTTATGCTCGTTTTATTTTTTAGAAAAAAAAACCATCAAAAGTATTTTTATCTTTCATTTATTAATATATGATAATTTCAAAATTGTGTACGTATCTATAATTCATTATCATTCATTTCTTGGATGAATTGTGTGATATTATTTCTCATTTGTATTTTCTAGTGATAAATTATTAAAATTTAAGTTCATGAAATACAATTAATTAATTATTTTTAGCTTTCTCTTAATAGTGATTTGATTTGTTCATTTTAATAGTCTAAATTAGACTTGATCTAACTTCTTAGATTTATTTAATACTTTATTTTTGACTCCTCTAATCTTGACTCTGCCCCTAATTATAAAAAAGAGCAAATAACATCACAATAGCACTAGAGGTTGTGCCCATAGAGAGTGTGAATGTAATTTGATGCTAGTGTTGAAAAGATTAGGGCCTGTTTGGTTTGGTTTTTGAGAAATAAATTTTGAAATTTTTTTTAAAAATTTTATTTGGTTTAGATGCTTTTGAAAAAAAAAAAAATTCAAAATCACTTTCTATTTCCTACATCAATCAATCACTTTTCTTTCTCCTCTTTCCTTCTCAATCACTTTTTTTCTCATACACATCTGCTCAACTATTACAAAATATCAAATCATCTCAAACTCTCATACTCCAAAACTATTTCCAAAATATAAAACCAAACAAACCAAAAATTTCTAAACTCTTTATTCAAAATTTTTATGAAAATTTATCTTCTAAAACCAAACCAAACAAGGCGTAAAGTTTTATAAATTGTATAAGAAGACTAGGAAGGTGTTTGGGATAAACTAAAAAAGTATATTTTTTTGGGTTATATCAATCAACATCTATTAATATCTCCTCTCTACTTTTTTAACAACTTTCTTTATTTTTTTCATATTTTTTTTATAAAATAAAAAATACAATTATTTAAAACATCTCAAATCACCACTAAATAATTTTAAAATGTCTCAAGTCACAAGCACCTAGTTATAATTATAATTATTATAATATAATGTATATAATTAAAATTATTAAAATATGTAAATAAATTCATTTATGTCCAGGTCAAGTCATCATTCCCTCTCTTCTTGGGGGTTGAAACTCTTGCCACTAGGCTTTGGTGTGTCAGGTTCATATGAGAGAAAGAGCAATGATAGAATTATCAAATAATTTCTCAAAAAAATTACCAAATATTCACATAAGGTGTGAGATAGTGATACCAAAAAACATATATTTATGATGGTGTTTGAAAAGTGAGTTTTTATGTAGGTTTTTTTAGATATAAGATATTATTGAAGAATTTTTTTTTTTTTTGTGTATGGGAAGATAGTTGAATTTTTTTGTGGTTAGATGTGATGTTTGTGAGAGAAAAAGTGAAATGATTATGGGATTGGATGTAATATTTTGTTTGAATGTGTTTTTTTGGTTTTGCAAAATTTTTGTCTTTTAGTAAAAAAAAATGAGAAAAACCCAACTAAAATTCTTCCCAAACACCATCAGTTACATATTGCACAAGTTTGTACTTGTGTTTTTTGCAAATAAATTTAATGGTGTTAGTGTTACAAATTAATCTAAAATTATGTAAGGAGTATATGATTATTTTAAAAAAACAGTTAGAGTGAGTCAAACGGAATGAGGTAAAATATTATATATAAGAGCCTCTATTTTAGTGGAGTTTTAGGGGGTCTTGACACCTTTAAGTTCATGAGATTCTAAGATATGGGTGTAATAATTTGTATATTTTGTTAAATCGTTATGAGTTTTTATCGTGCTAATACAAATTATTATAATTATATTACAAAGGAATGCCCCATAAAAAGTTTTAGTTACAAATTATTATGGTTATATAACAAACTAATATGAAAATTATTTAACTATTTTGATTTTGTTACTAATCATTATAGTGTAGTTTGAAAATGCATACTATATGTATTTTTAGAGTGTACCATAGTTATGCTCATTTTATTTCTTGAAAAAAACCACCAAAGTATTTTCATATTTCATTTATTATTATCGATAATTTCAAAATTTGTATGCGTATTTATAATTCATTACCATTCATTTACTAGATGAATTGTGATATTATTTCTCATTTGCATTTTCTAGTGATAAATTACTGAAACTTAAGTTCATGAAATACATTTTTGTAATTATTTTTTAACTTTCTTTTAATAGTGATTTGTTCATTTTAACTTTGTCTAAATTAGATTTGATCTAACTTCTTTAACTTATTTAATACTTTACTTTTGACTCTCTGGTATAATCTGACTCGCCCTAATTTAATGGTTCATCCTGGGCGTCGAGAAACTCAGCAACAGCTTAACGTGCACTGGAATTTTTAAACATCAACTTCATGAAACTGTATAAGATGACTTGATGGCTTCAAAAGTTTAAGTCATGAACACCTAGTTAATTAATGGGTCAGGGTTAGTGTTACGTGGATGTTTTTAATAATAGGAAATTATTTAATACTCACCGGGCACCTGCGTGTTCATATTCAAACTAATCACTAATTAATTAGTCCATATTATTTCTCATCCCTAACATAAATCGTGATCGGTCCTATATGTCTCTTCATCAATCAAATCTTATGGAACACCACGTGTCTATTCAAAGTACTGAAAATAATTACCACTTTTTTTTTTGGATCAAAATAATTACCATAATAATATGAATTGTTCACTTTATTGGGTTTGTGTCCATGTGGATGTTGACATCATTAAATAATTTAATTACATTTATAATTTTACCCTTTAAAATTGTGTTCAATTACATAAACAAAATACAATTCATATTTTTTCTTTATTACAGCTGCAGTTATAGGTTTTGTTACAATAGTTGCAGTTATGTCTCACTTTATCCAAAATCCCAATAGGAATTATATATATATATATTTTATTTCTTTGTAATCGGACACAATTTTAAAAAAGGTAAAACTAAAATATAAATTAAATTATTTAATAATATTAGCATTTTTTTATAATAAAGAAGCAGAAAAAAGAATTTATAATAAAAAACTAATTATAAAGCACAAAAAAATAATTAAATAACTAAAACAAAAATGGAGAAAACCAGGACATCTCGGAGTCAAATTGATAACAAAAAGAAGAAAAAATATTGGGAGTTCTAAATTAAGAGTTCTAATAGTTCTAATCGGTGTGTGGGTTTCATATGATGTGATATTTTGGCTTTGATTTTTTTTTTGATTTTTCACATCATTTGTGCTCTTTTTAGTGCTCCCCAAATTAAAGGATGTATTATTTCTGCAAAATAAAAAATATAAAATAATTGAACTTCGAAACTTACAATACAAAAATATTTGAGAACTCTAAATCAAGTGTTCTAAGAGAGTTCTATTAGATAGGTCCTATCCATTAATGTGATGTTTTGACCTTTATTTATTTATTTTTTTCACTACCAGCTTTAACTACCGCTTGCAATAAATCATACAAACTGCTTTCCCTGACCAATGTTTATTAGAGAAGCCCCATAGAGTGGTCATACTTGGTCTTTACGTGTTCAATTTGTTATACTGTGGTCCTTCTGCACCGACCTGCAAACCTCAGGTTCCAATCACTTTGGACTGCAATGTTAAATACTCGTGGAACTTGGACAGCCTTAAATTTATTAAATTGTGTACTGCAATATTGAATATGTGTGGAACTTGGACTGCATTAAATTTGTTGTGCTGCAATGTTAAATACGTCAGTGGGAACATGGATTGCGTTAAATTTATTGTACTGCAATGTTAAATATGCGTGGAAATTAGTTTGCGTTAAATTTATTGTAGTGAAGGTCTTTATGACATTTTTGGATTAATATTCATTCATCTTGGTTTTAGTGTTTTATTTATTTATTTTGGCTTTTGAACAGCTTAAAAAAATTATTTTCATATTAAATTTAATATGTGAAGCATAATAATAATTTTCCCCATATTTTATGTTCTGAAAATTCATGAAGAACTAAGAACTAAGGTAAGAGACTACATACATGTTCTTAGACAAAATCAACCAATTAGATGGGACAAGCTAGTGCCTGTGCCAATTGACAAATCTTTTGATATGTAATATTTGGTCTTCTCTTAATTTTAATTTTAATTTTTCTAGCTCTTGGACAATTGAAGTTAATCAACTATAAACACAACATGACAGAGAATGATTCACCATTGAAAAGTGATTACCTGTATCTACCTACTGTTGTCTACCTTGTTGCTTTTCATAAATCATTTAGTGTGTTTGCTTTGAGTTTTTTAGATTAAGTTTATTGAAAACTAAGTATTTTGGTTTTCATATTTTTTTTGTTTTTAGTGAATATTTTTAAAATTTTAAACATTTTTTACTTTTTAGATGTGCCTTACTTAGATGCATCTAAAAAATAAAAAATTTGTGAAAAAATATTTTTAAAAAATTAATAAATGCATAAAAATACAAATAATGTACTGAATTCTCATATATATATATATATATATATATATATTTTTTATATTTTTGGTATTTAGTGAATTTTTTTAAAAAAAAATTCACAAATTTTTTACTTTTTAGATATATTTATGTTAGGCATGTCTAAAAATTAAAAAAAAAAATTGCTTAAAATATTAAAAAAAAATCAGTAAAAACAAAAAAAAAAACACAGAAAATAAGAAAGTAGAATTTTCTGAAAAGTGTTTTTGGAAAACTCTAGCCAATATTCTTTTTTCTCAAAGTGTTTTTGGTTGGTGAATTCTTTTGAAATATGATCCTGTTTATTTCTTTTCCTTTCGTTACACAACTAGAGTGTTAAGATTTGCACTTCTTTATGAGTTTATTTTGTTTCTTTAATCCACTTGGTTGTGTCTTAATTAAAGGTGATAATCTTAGGCCTCTCGTTTGAGGAATAAATTAAATTTAGTAACTTTTTGGTTATTTGGTTAAAATATGAGCTAAAAAAAAACTAGTATGTTTTAGGATGATTTTTTTTTGACTTTTTACGAAAAAGATGTGCAAAAAGTAGAATTTTTTTTAAGCTTTTTGAATATGGGTTGTTGGTTTTATTTTTTTAGTGACTTTTTATATTGCTAAACGGGTTCGCTTTCCAAACGAAGGCCTTAGTGTGTTAGTGTTCTTATCCTTTTTGTTTTGTTTGTTTTTGTTTGTCCTTATTGTCTAGATTCTTGCTTGAACAAGAAGAACAAGAAAAAAAAGGCTACAAA